>JAQGBX010002558.1:0-19992 GCA_034698745.1 Megaphyllum sjaelandicum | reverse complement strand
GAAAATAACTTTCTCTACCATGCAAACAACGTTGTCGTATTTTAAGAGCGAAGCTACCTCGCCATATATCGGAGTTTATATACGCAATTCATTATTTCGTGGAATTTTTTTAAAAAAGCCTGTTTCAATCTACCCTGGAGGTATTTGAATGACCACAAGTCCATCAGCGCTAGGGATGCAAATACACGAAGATCAAAAAGAGGTGCATTAAAAGTGCATCGCTGTTGTCCTTATCTATCTCCCCTATGCATCGGGGTTTGGTGCACCGTCCACTCTGGTCAGCATATTTTATTGGCATTTCGAGGAGGCACTCGACGCAATGAAGCCCCGCAGCTGCAAGAGATGCGGGTGCGCGAGTGCTGAAACAGTCAGATGACAATTTCTGACATTTCGAC
The DNA here is from genome assembly GCA_034698745.1 of Megaphyllum sjaelandicum. NCBI lineage: Eukaryota > Metazoa > Arthropoda > Diplopoda > Julida > Julidae > Megaphyllum > Megaphyllum sjaelandicum. The sequence continues at coordinate 19,597 of JAQGBX010002558.1, read as the reverse complement.
GAGAGCTCACCAGAGGGGACAAGGCAACAAGAGAAAAAAATGGGCAAATGAGAAAGGCCTCTGGCTTAAACCTGGGCTCCGGGCGACTTGGATATTTGAAATAGGAGAAAAGGAATGCAGAGAAGCGGTTGCGCATATCTGAAGAGGCGAAACCGGAGAGGAGGAGGAAAAAAAAATGTCGATGACGAGGAGATGATTGAAATTTCTGCCAAACTCCCCGAGTAATCAAATTTTCATCACTGAGAAAACTGCCGTCATTTTCCCGAGGAATAATGTATTTTCCATTTGCCAACATCTTAAATAGAATGTCGATAGATTTATTGGCAATGATTTCTTCGGGAAGCCCACCAGAGTTCAGTCCTGTCCCATCGTTCATTATGCCCCGAAGCTGCGAATGCTGCGTCTAGGCCTTGATGCAATCATTCTGCGAGCCCCCCTAAACACACGACCAAAAAAAAAAAATAATATGATATCGAAGTGCGCGTGCGCCCTCGCAAATTCCCCATTTTTAAACCAGAGATTGATATCGAAGTAGATGCACGAAGTGGGTGGAAAGTTGGAAGATAATGAATCGGACAGTCGGAGCTCAGAATGCAGCTACCAGAAAATAACCGGATTTATCCCTCTCGCAAAAATATTGAAAGATGCTAAATTTGAAGTCGTGTAAAAAGCCACGTGGGATGACGCCACCCGTGATCTTCCATTTTCTTTTCAATTTGTTTTTAACTTCATGAGTGAGTGCGTGGCAGCGACGATAGCGTGCAGTCAGAATATGGCAGTCATTTCTGAAGAAGACTACGAAATCAGAATTGCAACATGTTAAATGAGAGATTTTTCTGTCCAAAGATGACTCTTGACATGAAATCAGGCATTACTGTACGCGGGCGTATGTAGGTTCAACGGTGCAGGAGGGCTTGGCTATCATCATTACCGGTGTATGGAAGTCATCATTATCGAAAATACATTTGAAACGTCGTAGGAATAAATGTAACCATATCTGAAAGGTCCATTTTTAGTAGATTTCCAGGGAAAATGGGAATCCATTCCCAAATTAATGCGCTGTAAATAACTGCGGACCAGGCTATATTATTTTCGCATATAATGAACCTTTGCTTATCAAAAACATTTCAAAATAAGAATAACTGCATATACATCAAACGGTCAGTAAAATCGAATTTCTAATATGTGTTCCAAAACAAAGTATTTTAACAATACTAAATAGGGTAAACATTCTTAATTATCCAAAAATCATAAAACGCTGAATATAATTTGATGAGAACCCAATATCACAACAAAGCTTATCGCAATTTAGTAATGCCTGTATGACATGTTATGCAATTACAGTACACTAAGAAACGACTTGAGGTTTCTACATTGCCTTTACATTTGGAGGAAACTGACATTATTTTTCGTTTGCTGTGTAGCGCCAGCGCAGATTTAAATTAATCTGGCAGTTAAGTGGTTGAGAGTCTGGGTCATACGAATTCTGGTGCACTAAAAGTTTAAAACAGCATTTATCAATGTTTAATTAGGCATATAAAAGCATTTTCGATGTTAATGGATGACTTAAATGAGCTTTATCTTGACTAAGTTTCAAAGTTTAGGAAAAGGCAGCGCAAAATGCAAAGGCAACCAGTGCTTCCCCCCCATAGGACATAATCTCCAGCTTCAAATTCGTTTTCATTCCTCCCCAGAGTAACTGTAAAACCTGAGTGCATGGCTTCCTTCAGATCGTATACACACTACATATATCCTTCCTGATGTAGATTAGGGCATTTTATTTTAGGCAACCTTGCATGCATTTAATACCTCGTCTAAGCGTAGATCGTAAAGCTATATGGTCTGTTGTTCGCCGTATATTTCACGCTGGCTTTTATGGCATTCTAATATGGAGGGAGAAACAAAAGTAAGACCATTGTTGTTGCCAACATTTTCCGGTCTGACAAGCTGAAAGCACTTAATAATAAACGCAAAGTAGCTGAGAAACAATGCATAAAAAATACTCAGAAGGCCCAATACGATAGTCAAGAGCATGCAATTCGCTGGTACCTACAGTATGTATATTCGTAGCGTGAGTTACGCTAATTTGAATTCGTGCGAAGGGATAAAAAATATCAAAATAAAGCATTCCTTAAATGCTACGAGGCATAATAATGTTAAACAATAATGCATATTAAAATTAATAAGTGCCATAAAAACGACAAAAGCCTCGTCCATTTTTTTGCTGCAAAATAAACATAATTCCCCGTATGTTAACGCAATAAAATTAATCATTCGGGAAAATCAGACATACGACGTGACCCCATGAAATTTGCTTTCTTCCAAAGAACTATTTTTTGAGTACTATAAGAAAGCTAAACGTTGGCATTACAAAAAGAAATAAAATGAGTAGACTAGCTGGATACAATTTATAAATGCATTGTGATGAACACGGAACCAAAAGACTACCGTGTATTAATAATGTTCATTCAATAATCATAAATTGCATTTTGTAGTTCATAGAAATTAAAGGTCTTAGGTATAAAACGTGTAAAGATTTTACGCTGTGTAAAACTTAATTGAGTCGTTAAAATACGTACATAGCATAATGTGAAACTGCAGTGGATAAGTCTGTATAACTAAATAGCTTATCTGAGACAACTTATCTACAATACTAATTCCACGTGTTGCACATAAGACAGTTTCACATTAAAAAAGGAGGCGTTTCTATTAGAACCCATTAAACAGCTGCATGATAAGCTTTTTAAAATCCATGGCAAGTGGATAAGCGTTGATGGATTTTTCGTGCTAACATTAACAAATTAGGATGTTGTATAGTTTTATCTGCGATGACACGGTGTTCCTAAAATGGAAGAACGGCATTACGAACATCGCACGCTATAGGTCATGCACTAGTCGCACAATAATTATAATAGTGCATTGTTCAACAGACCTTTTAAAATTGCTCGTATGGTATTTATATAGAAAACATCACGTGCATGTGTTGGGAAAATATGCACATATTTATATTCCCGAAATCTGAAGTTGACACATCAAATTAAAGAATCAATTTGCTACAGAGTAATGCTCCCCACCATCACGTCTAGAGTAACAACTTGAATTGCAGCATTCGGAGTCAGAATAAATTTGACCCCAATTGCCATCAAATCATAAACAGAACTTAATCTTATCTTTCAAATCCTCATTCTCACTGCGCTCGAGTATCTGTAAATAAAGAGCCCGTGTCTCTGTATAAAACGGGATAGATTCTGCCGTGAGCATTACGTTTGTAAAGGCCTATGTCCACAAGCACAATCCGATGGAAGGAAACGCAAAAGAAACAAAACAAGAGCCAATGGTACAACTTCATCTAAGATAGCAATTGAATGAAGAGAGATTACAAAGAGTTGCTCAATAACTCACTTAAAGTCGCAACATAGCAGGTATAGAGACAAAGAAAGATGATATTAGTTAAGACGGTCTGGTTGCCCTACGTTTTATAGATTCGGTCAGTTGTCATACTAAGAAATTAAGATCTTGAGGCAAGAAAAACTAAAGATCGAAATTGGCGCCGCTGAGGAAGTTTCCGTTGACATTTAACAATGGTTCAATCATGGCTTTGCCACGTTTTACTCATCAATGCAGTAACACGTTCCAGTCTTCCTATTGGCACTTTATTAGAACTGGATGTCAAAACTGACACGTTTTCTTGGCTAACCTTGGTTATCTATCGAATTTAAAAAAACAGAACCGACTTATACGATTCATACAGGATGGACAACGCCAATTTCTGAGAAAAGGTTGCATGCAGTTGTTGAGTTCATATTTTTATCTTGACAAAGCCTTGCAGAAAAAAAATAGATAAAACAATGGAACTTTGTACCGGCAGTCTTAAAGTCGGACAAACAACACCAAACCTAGCTTGATAGAAAATATTGACGATCCATTTTATAGTTCATGGAAATGCAAACTAAAGCTAAAAGAGATGTAAAAGATTAAACCATTGCTGCAGGTCTAAAGTCATGTTTAAACTGTACGCACGCCAATTAAGGATTTCACGGTGATCAAATATCAGCCTCGTATAATACAACAAGCTTTCTGGCCAAGATTAGGCATCGTAGTCGCTCCTGTTCACAGCAATAAACGTGACAAACACTCTAAAATCTAAAGTGCCACAGCAGCAGAAATGCAAATATATTTATTTCGTGAAATTCAACATCTCTCGGGATTATTTCCACGTTGGAAATACGCGCGAGGCAGTATTGACCCAAGAATTACATTTGCATATAGAATTTCATCAACTGTGACTAATGCTAAGGAGAACACTAAGCCCCATTTACAAATGTCACGTCTGCAGGAAATCTCGAGTCGTTGAGCAAAGAAACGAAAGCGTGAATACTAAAAGCATGGTCACTCATTTTAAATGCAAAAGTTTCTTAGTAGAAACAGAAACCGTAGATGTGAACTGCACTTCCTACGTTGGCAATTGGCTCCAGCGAATAAGCTGTTGATGTAAAGAGGAGTTTAATTTGTAAACCGCAAATTGGTTTTTCGCACCTTATCCCGCACAGCATGCAGGTACAATGTATTGCAAAACATACACTGTACATGCATGCTTATTCCCGAACGTCAAATAGTTCCATTTGTGTCCACATATCATTTCTGTAGAAATATGAAATTCAGTCTTGTATTTTTGAAAACTACGCGATATGTTGCTCGTGGTATATGTGCTGTATATAAAATGATGCGCACATCGTGAATGCCAGTTTGATGCAACCTGCATCTTTAAAATAAATCGATTTTCTTATTATATCTATACAACGCACGGAAGAGCAACTTTTGTATCAATCTACAAGGAAATTCATAAATGTAATTATTTTGAAAATCCTTAATGCAAGATCTCATAACGATATTCCAACTGCGCCAGTCCTCGTCTAAGCTTTTCTCCTAAGACCCACGTCTATAAAAATGCAATCCATCATACAGGTACGGATTTACTCATTGAATTTTTTTTCTTCTCTTTTTTAAATCATAACAAGTCATGCAATGTCTAACTAAACTCGTCGTGTATCCAAGCACGTTAAAATTCTATTATGCAACGTAAACTGAAAGCTTAAATCTCGCATTCAGCTACAACAACATATATACATTCCCCTGGAGAAAAAATGCACTAATGTACGTGAGCCGTGGCAAATAGCATAAAAATAATGCGAACTTCATGCACTACATAATTTATCAATGCATTTCGCTTTGTTTCGCAAATTCACCTAAGTTTTCATTAAAAACACATGCAAAGCATTACAATATTCATATTCGAGACAACAAAGGAAAGAGAAAACTAAAGGTCTTATTTAGATGCGATTCAATTAAGGTAATTAATTTTTTTCCAACATTATAACGACAGAATACTTAGATAGAAAATTATAACGCGTTAAACAAGATGTGATAACACTGATTTCTGAAGCATCACCTAAAGTATATACATATTTTTTATTTTCTTGAATTTCCAAATATATATATTAAATTTTCCTTACAATTTTTTTTCAATAACTCCTGAAAATGTTCAAATGGACCCTTTACTGATCAGATCCTCTCGCGGAATTCTGAGACTAGTCGTTTAATCTTACTGCAGAGAATGGCGATTAATTCCAGTGTATATAAATGTATTCATATTCGGCAATTGTTTAGCAAATTTACTTGATTTTCCTTTTTTTCTCCAAACGTTTCAATCAATGTGAAAGTTATATTTTTATTAATTACGCCAGTATAAAATAATTGCCGACGTATGACAGGTCAGACTACGCGAGTTCCATAGAATTCCGCGAGGGGATCTGATTGGTTAAAGGGTCAATTCGCTTGACTGCTCTTATTTCCTAAAATTAATGCTACCGTCTTTTTTTGATGTTTAACATTGTCCAAACATTATTGGAAACCTTCTTAAACTGAATTTTGGAATCTACGGACTAACCAAATGTACAAGTTGTCTTTATGAACATTTTTAATTTTTGTCTACTAACTATATAATCCAAAGCTAAAATATGCGGAAATATATATTCTTCGATGTTATTTACATCCGGTTACACGATCGGACTTTAGACGTATATGTAGTTGCATGTAGTTAACGTAGTCAAGATGATCGTAGCGCCACCTAGAATTTCCGGACCCTTACAACTGCAGTCAAGGGAGAAAAGAACTCACGTATGCACCTTAAGGATTTAGGTAAAACATCTCCAAATTACTTTAAGGCACCGTGAACATCCCGCATGTTCCGGCCATGCATTCCAAATAATTCCGTTTCTTTAGCATGCATCCCGGAAACGCCGCTATCAAATTAGGTCACCGAGCAAACATAACCGTTCTGGAAAAAAAAAATTGAGTTTTGTCCTGCAGTGACCATTCCCCATCGACCTTCCCAGTATATTGCCTTTTTTCAGCTCAGAGAATTCCTCCCCACCAATGGCCATGTTTAAATCATGTCTGAAAAATGCAATTGTTTTTTATTCGTCTTCTATATTCTCCACCATCCATTCCTTATTCCTGGGAGACATCGCGCAGGGTCATGTCCAAAGGACTATATTTAGAAGAGAGGCAGAGAGAAGCGTGTCCATTCGGGTAAAGGCATAAAGTATATGGGATTTGCATGAATATCAAAGTGAATACGTAATGAGCTAAGAGGAAGCAGGTGTTTTGCCTTTCTTTCAGAGTACAGTAGATGATATGCGAGGCCAAACATGCAAAGGGCTTCCACGACCATTTTTCTAGTCTATAATAACAAAGGCGCCGCCATTGGGAATAAGGAAAACCTCAGCTCCATCACGTCTGCGTTAAACGCAAAACGCACGGGCTACATTATCGAGCCAGCAGCGTTTCGAATGCGTTTTTAATTTACACCGGGAGATTAATTTTCGAGACAAAAATACATTTAGCAACAAGTTCCACCAATATTTTTCCGAGCAGTTTACACTGCATGCAGTCGACTGCGGCGCATCTTGAAAAATTAATAAGTCGAAACAACGCGCGGGCTCTAATTAAGTTAATGGCGGATTTCGGATGCGAAAATAATTTAATATTGAAAAGATAACCGCTGAAAATCTCCTAAAATATTTACGCCAACATTATAGAATTGCGAATGCGTCTATTTAGAGGTAAAAAAAACCCCGCTCGAAAGGATATAGGGCACAACTGCGGCAAAACAGTCATCTTATACGAACATTTGTTGCCAAGCACAGGTTTGGTGAAACTATATGCACGTTTATACCATTGTTTTATGTTTCCTTAGATGGATGATCGCATATTCGTGCATTTAAGCAGCTAGGTTTACATAGGCATGCATGTAAACACACAGTGGAGCCTCCTTAAGAAGAACTCGTTTTATACGAATTTCTGATAGTTATAATATACGAGCTGGTTTTTAGTCCCTGTCCTATAGGGTATGAACGAATAATACAAATTTTTGGTTAAAACGAATTAGTTTTTTATTTTCCAAGCATTCGTGCTATGTTACGAATATGCTATTCGTGCTATGTTACGAATATGCTATTCGTGCTATGTTACGAATATGCTATGTTTTATACATTATGAAAAAAAGAGGTACGTAATACCCGTGATAACCCCTAAAAAGTTGTCCCCGTTGGGACATCGGGTATAGGATTTCATCAACAATTTGATGAAACTTTGGTTCCTATCGTTGAAATCAATCGACATAGTCATCGAGTGGTAGGTATAGGGTAAAAGAGCACGGTGAACTAGCGCCAACCAGCGGGATAAGAACGCAGCATACGTTTTAATTGAGGACGCACACGAAGAAAGCTCAGCCGAGCCAGGCTGAGCTTGCAAGAAACGCTAACAAGCTTTTAAAGAATGTTTTAAACATTCTTGTTTGGATATCGGAAAGCAGGCTTGTAAGACACAGAGTGGCACACAGTTTTAACGTACACATTTTGAAGACTCGCCTTAACGAAGTTAAGTTTTAGAAATTGTAATTACCACAAGGATAGAGTGTCAGTGCTTAAGCAAAGAAGTTCACATGACCTTCCATGGGATGTTTTTCAAAAAAAGCATTCATTAGCGCGACTCAGATTACTGAAATGGTATATGCAAATGTACAAGTTCTCATCAATTGAAAGCTGATGGCAGTGTATTTTCTGTTTATAATAAGAAGCAAAGACATTTTTTTCGTAATCCAGTTAATCTTTATATACGATAATAAGCTTTTTCGTCCTCTCATTGTGCCCTCACTTACATGTATACTTCATAGATGCCATACGATGGGGTCTTCGTAAACAAAAATATCGATCTGATATTATTAATATTAATGAAGCTAATTACGCTGAAAAGCCTCAATTAAGTGTAAGGGTCACCTTTCGGCTTACGTGCATCCACAACAAGCTTCGAGGATGCTTTTTGCTACCATAACAATGTCATTCGCATCCTATAGCTTAAAAATAAAGTCGTTAATCAGAAAGTGTCATTTAGGAAACATCCTAGATGGATTAAGGTTTCATTATACACGTAATGAAAGATAAACATGGTAATCCGAGGTAAAAAGCAAAAGCAGAAAAACACACGTAGAAACCCTTCCTTTTCATTAACGATATTGAAGATATTGTGGAGCAAAAGGAAAAAAATGCGAGGCATGAAGAAAGAAAGTTATGTTGAAAACATTCATTATATTGCGAAGTCGTGTTCAACGGCGATGCGTTTTGTATTAACATTAGTTTGGACAACATTTCTCGAGAAATTTATGAAAGCACATTCACGAAAAAAAAACAAAAGGAGGAATATTTGTTTTGAGATGCACTCACAAAAAAAGTATAAAAAGGAGTAGGCCAAGCAGAATGGCATATCTAACACAAAAAAGGTAAAGTAGCTTATGTGAAAACAAGAAAGATACAAAAAGCAAGCTGGATGAGGAAGGCAGAGAGATGGAATTAGCAAGAAAAAGCAAACTGGGATTAAATTGAATAATTGAAGCGAATGTGCCAGCTAGGCCAGTAGTCTTCTACTGAAGGCAAAGGATTTCAGTCGGTAAAGAACCTGAATATATTAAAATAACGCAGGAAATCCGAGTCTGTCAAAAAATGATAAGATTGCGTATATTTGCCGCTGTCATAAAATTTCATTTTGGATCAACTTTTGAGATTTTTTTATAAACCTGTTTTCGTTTTCCCCACCGCTAACCCATTCACAAAGGACGAAGGGGGAAATTCGAGAACAAGGCATGTATCGTCCCATTTATTTAGAAACTAAACAAGCAAGAGCTAGATATTTTTTGGCACTCATGCATTTATTCATGAACAAAAAGGAAATATTCTGCAATTTTAAGATTACCTAGAGGGAGCTTTGCATTAAAATCGAAATCTAAAATTGATATAATGTAAATAGAGCCCGAATGCCTGCGAGTTAACAAAAATAAAGTTGCTGAATTAATTGGATGGGTATTTACATAAACCTCATCTATTTGCATAGCCTATAGCAACCCAATTTCGATTTAATTCATTGAGTAAATCCTGAATGCGGTTGGGATTTGCACGAATCGCGGGTCCTTGGCATTTGGTAAAACTGGGAAATACAAAAATCTACATCATTTGCAGTCAAAAGTAAAAGAAAAGCAGGAACGTGCACCAATATCGCCTAAATCTTATTGGACAAGCCGAGCAAACCTGCGCATAACGTATAAAGGCATATTCAAATGAAGCTATGCACACACGATGCCATTGAATAATGCGTCTTGAATCGTGAAATTTGATTACTTGTACTGTATATATTTGCTAAATATTACTGCAACGCACGTGTTGTGACTCACATTGCAGTATGCATTTTGGATACAGTGCAGTATCTTACAGCAGACACTGTGACTAAAAGTAACGGTATAACTCGTAACTGAACTTATAAAAGATAAACGCCATTTAATTAAAAAAAAACTTTAAAAATATATTACTTAACATCAAAATTTGACCATGAAATAACTCAAATATTTCAGAAAGGTCCGCACCAGTGTTGGACAGAAATTATTCGCGACTAATATTTTTAAACTACAACTATATTACTAGAATTGTAGTTGCAACTGACAACTAAAACTACAGTTCTTATTTACGGGTAGGCCTACATAACTAATTTTTGTAACTTTTTTAATTGTAGTTGCAAGAGCAACTAAACTAAATTAGGTGAAAAATGAATTGTACTACAATGTAGCAACTAACAATTACTTTGTTTATTCGTAGTTAAACTAATACTGGACAACTAAGAATAACATTTCTTCAATGTCACATACAAATCATTGTTTTATTTCTCTGGTTACTTGAATTCTATTTAATGGATGTTTTTCGAGTATTCTGAAGGTCGTCAAACAATTTTCAGCTTAAAATCGAAATTTTCCACCAAAACGAGTTTCTATTTGTTAGTACTTTGTGATGCTATTATCAATTTCATGTATAGCAAATATAGAGTATATATCGTCTCCTTTTCTTAGAATGATATATCGTCGTAGATTATCTTTCTTTATAGATTACGAATGTGTAAATTTTGTCACACGAACAAATATTAAGATTGTTTTCATATTATGCTCTAAATAAAAATGTAATTGTGATGAATTACCTATGAAATTTACCTTCTATGAAAACATAATGCTAAAATTGGCTTATAAAAAGGTAATAGAAGGTAAATACCCTATAGGTACATGTAGTTTATTCATTGCAATTACGTTTTTATTTGAAGCATAAAATTAGAAAAGAATCTTAATACATTGTGCGACGAAACTTTCACATTTGCATCTAAATGTTTTAAAGAAAGATAATTTACAAAGGCATATCATTTTGAACGAAGGAGAAATAACTGGATATTGAATATTTAGAAGTCATACAATTTATAACAGTGTCAGTATTTTAGACTCAAAATATTTTGTCGACCTTCATAATACATGTACTCGAAATACGTCCGTTACAAACTTCCGGTAACCAGAAAAAGTAACAAAAAATGTTAATTATTAGTTGCTCAATATTAGTTAAACTACGAATAAACTAATAGTTGTTAGTTTTTCTCGCAACTATTTTTTTCTCAACTAAATAGTTCTAGTTGCTCTTCGAACTACACTTAAAAAAGTTAGATTATAGTTGTGTACCAGTGATTGACAACTATTTATTTATCTATTTATCCGCAACTAATAAAATGATTAGTTACTTAGTTGTAACTTTAGTTAACTAATAATTTAGTCAAATACTGCCTATTTAGGGTCCACACTTGGTTCCCAACCAGTATAGTAGATACGATTACAAGCATTCAATAAAAAAGCCACATAGGGCGCCACTCTGCCTAGAACGAAGCCATTCCGCGTGCCATTCGCTGAAAATTTGGCAATTCATAAAACAGCTATCAGTACGAATGCAAATTAAGTCGAGATAGGTTACGCTCAAATATTACAACTGCGTCGAAATTTACGGCTCCTGCCACTTTCTACGATTCTTCAGCGATATGTAATCTAAAATTAATGAAAGAAATTACAAAACGGCACATTTTTTTTCCTTTTCCAGATACGCTCGACTCTAATGCTTCGAATCCAATATATTTGAGTAATGCATTAAGGAATAATTTGCAATCATAATAATCCGGGCGCACCCCGAATTACATTTATCGTTGGAGTGCAACGTTGTAATTTCTTCAATCGCGGAGGCCGACGTGTGAAGATTAAAAAAAAAAACCTCCAGTTTTTTGCGTGCATTGGCTAATGCGAAATTGGATGAATATTTATAGGAATCGTACGTTTTCTGTATTTAACTAAGACAATTTAATTTGTATGTTTACTCAGCGCGACATTTTTCTTTGAATTTATGTTCGGCGACAGCGTGAATCCGAGGCGAGTTGCAAAGGATTCAATCCTGGATCTATGTGTGCTTTTTCGATCCTCCGAAAGACAAACGAGTAGAATATTTCTGAATTAGTGGCGTGGAAATTTCTTCACATTAAGCTACGCTCATTACTAAATACTGGCGCGGAAACATATCTTTAGATATTTTTTTCTTCTCTGGTACTGATGAAGTGAAAACATCTCTCGAGGATGCTGCGACTCATGAATAATTCCGGGCTGATTATTTGCCATAGAGCGATGGGAAAACCTATCCCGATCCGAGAACTTCTATGGCTATAGCGAAATGAAATTAAATATCGCAGATCGACTCGAGAACAAAAGGGTTTTCAGATAGATATTTTAAGTAGACGACGCACTCGCTAAACCAATTTTTTCCCAATTTAGGTTAGAGCAAAAATGAAGCCGCGTAACGACGCGCAGACTTAATGCGTATTTGCATTTTAAATGACGAATAGATGTCGCAATTACTCAAAACACGTTTCTAATTGAAGATATTAGATATTAAATGAAGCGCGACAACAATTATAGTTTGCGATGACTCGCGAACAAATGCATATTTAGGAGAAGAGCCCGAGTTATACGATAGATGTAGAAGAAATTCCAGACTAGGAGTCTGGAATGCTCATTGCAGGCGCTTAACACTCGGCGTACACTAGCGCCACCAAGCGCGATAAGAATGCGGCATGCGTTTTAAATAACGGCGCACACAAAGCATTGGGTTAGCCGAACCACGCTGAGCTTACAAGATGCGCTTATAAGCTTTCAAGAATGTTTGTAACATTCTTTTTTTTAAATCTGAAATCAGATCTGTAAAACACAGAGTGGCACACAGATCACAGTTGGTCAAAAGTGTAGCCATCGATTGAATGCCACTAATGTACCGTAAAAACGTGTCCTGCGCTCATCATACGAGATGCTAATACGCATGTGGAAGCTAGGTTTTACGCGGAATGTTTCACCTAGCATAACGCACGCAGTGGCGCCACCAAGAACACTGCCCAACATGCTGATATCAGCATTCATTGTGTGCCCCAAAGCTGGAAACAAAAAAATGAAAACAAGCAGGAAAGACGCTGACAGAAGTACGTCGAAATTAAGCATTCAGTGTGTTCTCACCCTTAGATACCAAACTCGCATATATATATACTATAGACCGATTAGCACGCAAGGGCTTACTAAAGCTTAGGAAAATTTTCCATTAAAATTTAGAAAAAACAATTTTTGCCGAAGTAAACGAATAATCCTCTACCTCCAAAAAAAACACCACCGCGTGAACGGAGGCGTAAGGATTTATTTTTTTCAGATTAAAAATCATCGTCGTGCCATAACGAAGGCAACCGTTCCATCAATAAACGAGTGTTTTTTGCCCCAGCTCCGAAAAAAATTGAATTGCAGGGAAAAGAAAGTTTAAGAAATGAGTTCATTGTTATGCCATTAATGTTTGGGGAAACGGTTAATCCGATCTGCTGCTACGTGCTCTTTACAACGAGTCTTTATTTGGACGTAAAAAAACGGGCACCGAACTATGGCGAGAAGCGTTTCAGCAAATTGGAAATTCTTCCCTTTATAGCTCCAGAGTCTTTACGGGAAAATTCCTGCCTACGGAAAGAAAGCCTGGTTTAAAACTAAAAACTTCTTGCTATAACCAAGATTAATTGAGTTAAGATGAATTCGGCAACAACAAAAAACCATAAATGGTCGTCAGGCAAATCTGAAGAATGCCTGAATAGGTCTAATTAAGTGGCATTCAGCGGAGTTAGCGCGACTTAAAAAAAAAACGAGATTAATTTAATCAGTTCTTCAAAGACCTTCATTAACATCACGGGAATACGCAGTAAAAGTGAAATAGGGGAAGGCTTCGTAAAATGCAATCGGAACGAATTCGGCCAAACACCAAATTCGGTTGAGATAGAATCAACAAATCGGCGCTAGCAAATCAGATTTGCATCTTCTGTTAGGGAAATTTATTCCTAGCTGCTAAATCAATAAGCAAAGTTAAGCAAGGGATAAATGACTCTACAACTAAAATCTAAAACTACCGATCGTGAGGCGAACACTTTCTGCTAAGTTAACCATGCGGATACAATATACGAAGCGCAGATAATTGAATTTATTTCAAAAACATTTTAATTTGAAGCTTCATGGCTTCGAATATCAAGTAAAAAGTAACATCGCGTAATATTTCGTTTATCGAAGGCTACTTTTATCAACATATTTGAACGGGAGATTGTATTTCACCATAAATGCTATAAATTACCAAATTTATCAGTCGATTAATTTTAACGCTCAGCTTGCAAGATTGGACTCGGAAGACTTTATGCGGGCAAGCTGGTTGACGTCATCTTTTTGACTTCCTTTTTACGGGTTTAGAGAACCCGTGGAATGTTCATTGATGCATTTAAAATTATTAAAGGGCATCTCGATGTCCACTGCCATGACTACATTGATTTCAAGAAAGGTGTCACGCGAGAACATGATCTGGCCCTGTTCAAGCCAGGGGGTTCGTATTGACCTAAGGAAACATTTCTTTAGTCACAATTAATGTGGTTGATGCCTGGAACCGCTTACCAGATTACCAGTTTGCAAATTGTGACAGCGTAAATACATTAAAAAACAAGCTGGACAAAAACATGTTCAATGTCTAATGTACTGACGGTAACAAGCTATTATAGCTTTCTCTTGATTTCCAATAATAATAATATGTATGCACATCCTTCGTAGATACCAAATTTTTAAAATGAAGCTGGATTAAAGGATTTAGCATGGTTATTAGATTCAAACAAAAATTTAGTAACGTAAGCTTAATGAACGATAATGGCCTAAGCTCTTCATAATTTACAGAATTACTGCAATATTAACCCCTGAATCCACCTGCTGCCCCTTAAAAGGAGGCAATCACCGAAAGCACCGGGGACTAACGCGAGACATCTGGAAATTGGTTTTCTTCATTTAATGAAACTTCTTTTTTGAAGGTTTAATCATGGAAATCGAAATCCCTTTAAGCTCATAAGTCGCGTAAAAACTCGCGAGAAACACAACCGTGCAGACAAATTGAAAACATCACACAAGTTCGTCAAGTAAAAACTTTTTTTTTCCTGAGCAAACAGTCTGAGCATTTCTGGAAAATTCTAAAGCGTTTTCTATAATAAGTCTAATATTTCGCCTCGACGAAACAGATAACTGGCACGCGAGTTATCTCAAGTCAAACAATAGTTGAAAACGGTACAAAAAAAAGCAGTCGAAGCCGATGCATTACTCGGTTTCTGGGAATCGACAACGCGTATTGCGTGCGACATCCACTTAAAAAAAACGGAAACATTAAATAATATGAAAGTAGTCGAAACTAAAAGCGTGTCGATGGATTTTTAGGACGGGATTATGGCATAATATGCGTGTTTAAGCCACGTTTGTTCCAAATATAGATGTGGAACGATGGGAATTCTGTCACAATGTGCTTCTACATCGTGCTCGCGTTGGTTTTAATGTGCCAATAAAATGCAAAACTGGACAGTAATTCCAGATAGTGTTATAGCTAACAGGGATAAATTTTATAACTACGCTCGCAGCGACTCGTTCGCCAATACATCAAATTTGATTACACGACGCAAGGCCACTTGTGGTCACGAGAGTTCAGGGAAGCGCAAAACGGTGCACTCCGACCGTGACTTAATAAAATGCTATACTTTTTATGATACAAGAATTAAACAAAAGTATGGCAATAGGGTTTGTCAATGAGGGGCTAATTGCCGCAGCCACTTTCCGGAAAGGGCCGTGTCAAGACTTCCATGTCAAAACTGCGCATGCGTGAAAGCTGAGAACTTTGCATTTGTGAGCGTTTCAAAATAGCCATTTAAGAAGCTTTCAGAATTTGTATTGGTGGTTTAATTCAGAATTACATAAGATTTGGTTTATTTCTTTCCGACGAATGGTTTCAGATTAGGCCAATGCGAAATTGTGCGTCACACACAGTGTATGCATAACATGTACATCAAATAATCTTTTAGTAACGGCACATCAGGTAAAGAAAAACTTAGCCGAGAACGCCAGTAGCTCAAAATTCCTCATTTAGCCAGTTTTAAATGGGGCGGTCAAACCAAACGACCAAATAACCAAATCATCTAGTGGCTACCGCTATTTAGCCATGCACTCACTGTTATTTAAACCCAATCAATGCTGAATGAATATTTATTTGAAAAAAGGAAATAAAAAGGTTCTTCACAAGAAATCGAGCTTGCAAATAATTCAAGATGGCTATCGTGTAAACAAAGGTCCTGTTACGTTTCCAATGCGATGTTGAACGAGTGTTTCGCAGAAAAGCTCTTTGTTTTTTCTCTGAACCGAAGCACTCGCAAGGTTGTATCACGTACAATGTATTATCGTGAGCCGCTCACGTACAGAGCCCAAAATGAATCAGACGAATTATAGAGAAGAAGGGATGCTGGTGCTAGTGTATAACTGGAACACTTAACAACAGACCTGGATGCCATGGTCGTAAGGGGTGTGCGGGGGCCTTTAGGGCTGACACATTGCTGCCTGGAGACAACTTCACGGCTCACGAGGGACCAACTACTGATCTAAAGTTTACGAAGCCACAACTTCCCCATCGTTTCTTTCCTACGCTCATCCTCCTTATACTATCCAGATAGGATTTTATACGAGAGAAGAAAAAAAATCAGAATGGAGTTGGATGACAAACATAAAAAGCTAAGTCAATTTCCTTATTACAAAACCTGGTCTTTCTCTCTGATATACCAACCATTTTATAAATACGCGGTTAGGACATGTATATATACAAATTCCCTTTTTCCGGATGTAGTAACGCAAAAAATAAACCGTTTTACCGGACGAAATACCAATTTATTTCACATCAAGATGCTTGAGCACTGAGTAGGGTAATTTCCATCTCGAGGATTGAATGGATGGCGAATGAGAAAGCGAAATTTTCTAAAATTGCAACGCTTTTGAATAAAACTAATGCAAGGATCAAGCTGAATGTTTTCAGCAACAAAATGAATTCATATTTTTAAGGAGAGGCAAGAAAAATAGCGAATATAAACATTAAGCTATAGGTTGTTTTCGCCATAATTAATTTTAGTGTTACATATTTCCATATTATTGCCATCGTTCTTAACAGGGCTCTAACTTGTCAAGTTAAATTTTAGAAAATGGCAGATATGCAATCTTGTTTAACTTGTTTATGGTTTTTATGTTACGTTATTACGAGAGTGAAGATATTTCATTTGCATCCTGAAAATATTTCATTACTTCCTATAAAGTCCTCTCTTGTGACATGAATTCCAACTACATTTGTCCAATTCTGGACAGTACTTTCCTCGATAGCATTTTCTTATCCTTTTTATTCGAATGCTAAGTAAATTAACCTTTTTTTTAACAGAGTAACTTATTTTTTCCGGGAAAGTAGGCCTATATCTTTCGTCAAAAAATGGAGTATTTTTCCACTGATCAACTCAACTGGAATGCCAGGAAACGGCCTCGAGTCCAGATTCGCGTTATCCAAGAGGATTATTTTAGTGAATTACTCTGAATAAGTACCATCTGCAATCCTTTTAACAGCATTTAGTTGAAAACCTGCGCCAATTCGATCGGTCGAGCGATCGAAGCGAATAGGTCAGAAAAAGGTCTTGCCCAAACACGCCACAAGTGTGTCAAAAGAGGTTTGCTACAACTACAGCTTGGCTGAAACTGAATGGTTTTTTATCTTAAGTGACAAACGACAACGTATACTTAGAAAGAAGCCATTTCCACCGTCCTTTTTTCAGACGCTAATCTTGGGTCATCGATTTGAAGCTTTCGAAAATTCAACATAATTCAATGTTTCTTTTTTCGTATTAAATATGAATAGCGAAAACGTTAGGTAATTTTTACGCACCACCTATTGTTTCAGTAGTAAAGCAGAATTCATAAAACTGATTTAGTACGAAAGCCACAATACAGCTAAAGATAAAGGATATACATGTAGGAACAGTAGGATGCAAATCACTTAAAAATATGAATCTTATCAATTTACTCACCAATAAAATAGTATCGGCTAGTATTTTTAATAATATCAGTAAAAATCAACTTTAAAATCCTTCCAGACATAAAGTTGCCTCACTCCGTTTTGTTAGTGTTTATATTAACCCATATTAACGATCAACGATCGCAAATTGACCCCACATCGAACCTCCTAAGATGGCTGCCAATTTCGAACTCTTCCGTCCAACTCGTCCAACCAACTCTTCCATTGGTTAGTTTTCAAGTAGTTCAACTGAGTCGATGTACTGTCTCATCAAATTTTGTCATAAAGGATATCAATTATCAAACCAAACCAGTTGTCCATGGAAAAATTTGATAAAAAGAGGCGGAATTTAACATAACATAATTGACTGGCATAGGCCAAAAACACGTTTCGTCCAGTTCAATTTTTAGCCCCAGTTCCACTAAGTCGATTCCCCCAAATAGGGCAGGGACAATTACGGTCGTCACGTTCGACGACGACAACCCTTGCCATACAGGCGCGAGAAAGCCTAGGCTGTTATATGCAAAAGGCACAATGGACCGAATTAGCCGCAACAAAGAGTCCAATTACATAACTGGGAATCCCGAAAGTAATGACATGATTAAAAGGAGCGGAAAACTCATACGTTGGTCATAATCATTATCTTCGTCATTATCACCTGCCTATCTTTAATTTGGCCATTCCCATTTCTCCCCATGCACGTCCACGACACAAGACAGGCATCAAGCGCTGGATGAAATTACGTTTAGGCCTGGGCGCCCACCATGACGCTCTGGACATGGCACACGTACAGTATTTTGCGATGCGCTGCATCGAGTTACAAACGGTAACCTAATATCTCTTTAATCCTCCTCCTTTCTTTGCCGTTGCCATGGCTACTGCCTTGATGAGAAAGGAAGTTGCAGAGATGTCCAATTCATTCGGTTAATGCATTTTCTCCAGGTAAGGTTGGCAAGGAAACGTGATTACTCTTATGGAGAATGGATCATTTCTAGCCCAACAAACCGGGCCTTGTTTTTATGCTTCGCCAAACGGCCACCCCCCCACCACCCAGCGCCCTAACTTCAACCATAAACACGTTTTAATGAGAATTCGCAGCGTGCCACCATTTCCTACTAACACGTATACGCCTCGAGGGCAACCTCTTTAGCGCCTTAAAAAAACGGTAATTCAAAACTGTTGCACTCAACATGTCCAACGTCATTGCGTCGTTTAGATGTGCCAAAGAAAAGAAAAAATTGTAAAGTGTTTTTGAGGGACAATTGTCCAATCCTCCGCCACTTCAAGGGTAGAAATGCTCGCGTAAGTCCACTTTCCGATCAATAAGTCCATGGCACGACAAATGGAAATATAAGGCGGAAGCAGGATATGCTACAAGTCACTGTTGCCCACCCGACAATAATTAAAGACGTGAATGTCAAGTCCAGCGAACACGTTTCGGTAGCAATTAACGGTTTTTTGTTTGGCCATTAAAAATAGCGCGCAAGAAAGTGGAAACAAAAGCAATAAAGGATCGACTAATAACGTCATACGTGGCATGCGCTTCCGGAAATGCGTTGCAAAGAAATAAGAAAAAAAAGTGTTCATATCAATGTCTGTAACGATGGAACCCGAGTTTATGTCAATAGAAAACTGGCGAATCGATTTTTCTGGTTATTCGAGTAAAATAAGAGAAAGGCTGAGTTGACCCCAGCAACGCAGTTTACTAGTTTCAAAACATACAAATTTTGACATTT
>JAQGBX010002557.1:0-19993 GCA_034698745.1 Megaphyllum sjaelandicum | reverse complement strand
ATTTTGAATCGCCGTGACTGCGTTGAATTTCCCTGACTTTTTCAAAATAAACCATTCTTCCCTGACTTTTCCAGGTTTTCCAGGCCTGGGGGAACCCTGACTACTGTAAATTCGGGAGGTAGTGTTTTCGCTCGTCAAGTTTCATCAATCAAGTAATCAGATTTTTAGACAGTGACAGATTGACAGATTTTAATCGGGGATTTTTAAATCCCCGATTAAGGTTAAATGGCGTTTTAATCTGCGCTGATTATACGCGAACAGGATCCTCTTTTAAAAGATTAAGTTCACTCTTTTTTACAAGAAAAACTCGGTTATCTAAAGAAGAAAAAAATATATAGTTCAGTGGCTGCATTCCGGGGATCTCCCCCTTCTTCCTCTTTCTCCCCTCACGAACTCGTCACGTGACTTTTGACCTCGATACACATGTTGGCATTCAAAAAGAGGGGTCAAGTGCGTTCGAATATCCCAAGTGCATTCTTGCGCAGGTCAAGCGCGTTCGCCCATCGAGGAAATCAGGAAGGAGACGAAAAATAAGGAGGTCAGTCAGACTGACCCCTTGATGGCCAAGGGCCATTCGAGGGGGAAAAAACAAGCCAGACATCACGCTTACTCGCTGCAATTTTGCATCATTCGCGTACATGTATGTTGTTTAAAACATGTTAAAACAGGGTTCCCCCAGACCTGGAAAACCTGGAAAAGTCAGGGAAGTTGAGAATCACCTGGAAAGGTCAGGGCAGAATGGTTTATCTTGAAAAAGTCAGGGAAATTCAACGCAGTCACGGCGATTCAGAGCCCATTTTCCGAGTAGAAATGTGCGAAAAATTTCCACCTTTTTCGAGTACAAAATTGCAAAATTTTCCACCTTTTCCGAGTACAAATTTTCAAAATTTTCCAGCTTTTCCGAGTACAAATTTGAAAAATTATCCACCTTTTTCGAGAACAAATTTGCACAATTTTTCACGTTTTTCGAGTTCAAGTAAGCAAAATTGTCCACGTTTTCCGAGTTCAAATTAGCTAAATTGTCCACGTTTTCCGAATACAAATTAGCTAAATTGTCCACGTTTTCCTTGTACAAATTTTGAAAATTCTCTTGGTTTTCCGAGTACAAATTTTCCACATTTTCCGAGGACAAAATTGCGCTATTTCTCACTTTTTCCGAGCACAAATTTTCAACATTTTCCGAATACAATTCGTTTTTTAAAATTTAAAAATAAATTCTTTGTTAATTTTCAAAATTGTCGTTTGTAAATTAAAAAAAAAATATATATTTTCCAGGGTCAATTTTGGAAAATTTCAATTTTTCCCGTTGTTATTGGTCAGGGATTTTTTTTATGAAACTTGGAAAAGTCAGGGAAGTTGAAAATGAAATTTCTGGGGGAGACCTGTAAAAGATATCCGAAGTACTCAAACAGATGCCTTACGAAACGTACTTTGGTAGTCGTGAAGTCACGTGTCGCGTCGAAGTACATGTATACCAAATATTACATTTTAAACAAAGTTCCCCCAGACCTGGAAAACCTGGAAAACTCAGGGAAATTGAAAATGACCTGGAAAAGTCAAGGAAGAATGATTTATTTTGAAAATAGTCAGGGAAATTCAACGCAGTCATGGCGATCCAAAATTAATAGGCCTACTTCTGCAAGGTTAGCTCAAGGCTCATTTTAAGATTAGAAATTTGCAAAAAAAAAGTCCCCATTTTCGGAGCACAGATTTGCAAAATTTGCCACGTTTTCCGAGATCACAAATTAGAAAAATTGTCCACGTTTCCCCGAGTACAGATTTGCAAACTTTTCCACATTTTGGACATGATGATTCTGTACTTTTTTTGGTTTTGTGGTTTTTTACTATACGTTTATTACAGTCTACATGTTCTTCCTTAATTTAATTCAGGCAGTCTTTGTATAGTGACCAATCGAGGACAGTGACCAACTCTGCCTATTTTTTATGGTGGTCACTCTTAACAGGTTTTACTGAATATGCATTATTCAGTCCATGTACAAATGTACAAATACAGTGTGCATGTTTATTTAAATTTAACATTCTTTGTACAGTGACCAACGTTATATTTTTTGTTGGTGGTCACTCTTTAACAGGTTTTACTGTATGCTTTCGGTTTTGTGTTTTTTTACTACGTGTATTACAGTCCACGTGTATAAGTGCAGTGTACATGTTCATTATTTTAATTTAATTCAGGCATTGTTTTATTTATAAAAGTTTACTTAGTCCCTAGATGGAGCGTTTTAGGCTAAGCCAAGCGTTTCTTGGAAATAATTTCAATCGGTCATGCAGGTCAAAAGTACATCTTATTTCAGTTGAGTCATGGACGAACAATTGTCAACAAATCTTAGAACCGAAGATTTTGGATACATGACTAAATATGGGAATAATATTGAAAATACTGCATGCAGACAAGGACGCAAAGTCGAAAGTCGTTTCATTGCACTTTACATTTTGCATTATATCCTTAATTCTTTTTAATAAACCAAAAATTCCCTATATACTGTCTATAACGTGTTTAATACATGTAAAAGACGTTTTTCCCAAAGTCGTTTAAAAGTGCAAATAGTTGCTTCATCATATCCCATGAACCTTTTCCTATCCATATATAGTTGCACATCCTCGTATAATGTTCCTTGATCAATTATGTGATAACCCGGATAAGGATGCAATAAAACAATACATTACGGAATACTGTAATTTAATGTATAGAGCATACTTTTTACCTTATAGGCCTACATGTACACATGTAACACGTGTGTTGTACATGTACATTAAAATGCCACGCAACAAAGAATGCTTTTCATTATATAAATGATGAAAAATGTTAGTATTTTTAAACCTATATATATAAATTTGCAATTTTTAAAAAGTTTTTTTTACCAAAATATTAGTATTTTTAAACTACGAATAAACGTATAAAACTAAGTTGTTGTCTTTTTTAATACAGTGTATCTTGAATCTGTTTGTTTCATAATTTTCGATCTGTGCACTGAATCGAAAATTGTTCAAACAACCAAAAACTAAAACGAAACAGGGTGGCCACAGGTCAGGGAAAAGTCAGGGGGGGGGGAGGGAAGTGGTCATGGAAGTCATGGCAATGTCAGGGAAAGTTGTGAGTGGTCAGGGAAATTTTCCCAAATAAAAGCCAAATGCTATTTGTGCACTCAGTCTGCTATGAGCTCCATCCCCAATCCTCTTCAGCTAGACTTTTAACAAACTTTTAACTTTTGCCAAGCTTCTCATTGAAATTCTTATTTCATTTTTCATTATATGGCAAAAAAACATTGGTATATATGCATTAACAAGTAAGTTTTGCCATGGGTCAGGGAACTTGGGATTTTAAGTCAGGAAAATTGAAAATGAAAATTTTGTGGCCAACCTGATGTATAAATTTGCATTTTTTAATAGTTTTTGACCAAAAATATTAGTCTTTTTAAACTATAAATATACACTTGTAAAACTTAAGTTTTTTTAATGTAACCTTGACCAAAATTATTAAACGACGAAAATTACTTAAAGGGTGGCCACAAAATTTTCATTTCAATTTCCCTGACTTTTCCCCGACTAACATCCTAAATTCCCTGACCAAAACTTACTCGTTAAAATGCGTATCAATGTTGTTTTTTCTCATAATGGAATATAAAATAAGAATTGCAATGAGAATTAAGCTTGGCAAAACACTAGATTTTGTTACGAGTCTAGCTGAAGAGGATTGGGGATGGAGCAGCTAGCAGACTGAGTGCATTCATAACATTTTGCTTTTATTTGGGAAAATTTCCCTGACATTTCCATGACTACGGTTTTTTCCTACTGACTTCCCTGACCTGTGGCGCGCACCCTGCTCCATTAATTCTAAATACCTTATAACTACCCCGGATTTCTGCCATTAATTAGTTTGTTCAAAATCAGCTGATCGTAAGCTTTGAAACGATGCCAAAACATACGGTAAAACATACCGTAAAAATACCGTAAAACATACCGTAAAACTCACACGCTAAAAGAAACCTAACTATACAGTTTTTTGGATTTCAGTCTAGTTTTCAGGGCATAAAAAAACCAAGCATGGACATTTCTCAAATTCTCCTACCTTTTTCGCTAGTTTGTTTTTTTAAATAATTATAACTACCCCGGATTTTGCCATCAATTAAGTTTGTCCAAAATCAGCTGATCGTAAGCTTTGAAACGATGCCTAAACTTTACGCTAAAACATACGGTAAAACATACCGTAAAAATACCGTAAAACTAACACGCTAAAAGAATCAAAAAACTGCAGTTTTTTGGATTTCAGTCGAATTTTAAAAGGGCCTGAAAATCAAAGCATGGCCATTTCGTACCTTTTTCGCTGGTTTGTTGTCCGGTTATCAGACGTTGTCGATATGTCCAACTTCAAAAATCCTCTAATTTCACAGACTGCTGTCCACCACTTACACGGTTTTCCTCTCCCAAACTCTCCCAAAAAATGATGCACACTTGTTATTTTTTGTTTTCACCTTCACAGTACACGGGATCCACTCTTGCCCCAATTTCCCAATTCCAGCCCCTTTAACCCCCTATTCGAACAATGCGTTTGTTGTATATCCGAAAGTAGCCGAAATTTCCTCCAAAATTTTTCGTATCCCGACCGACCCTCACGGAAGTGTGACACTGAATGTTGAGTACTATAGAAGGGAAAGAGAGAGAGATGTAACCTTCTCTAAATTGGGTCCCGTTTTAACGAGCCGTTAAAAAAATGCCATGTTTCTTTTTTTTTATTGTTTTTACTCTCCGATTGGCCCCCAGAGGCAGTACAGCGCCCTCTGGGACACGCCCCATGGTTACTCACTCACTCATCCTGATCGAAATTATCATCTGCTTACCTAAATTTTTTTAACCCACACGCAGCCTCAACAACCTGTTTCAGGAAAACTTTGAAATATTTTTCTTAACACGTACCGTAAGTGCGACTTGAAAAAGGGACTTATCAAGGGCGTAATAATATGGCTGATTTTTGGTTAATTAGACACGCATTCTGATCTCATTTTGATAGATATCACGTGACTCACTTATCACCACTCGTGATACACATTGATATTCCGTGGAAGCTCGTTAATGAGAAACTCGCTTTATACCAATTTCTAATAGTATATACCGTTACAGTAAAACCTGTTAAGAGTGACCATAAAAAAATGCCGTGTTGGTCACTGTACACAGGTGGTCACTATACTAAGAATGCCTGAATTAAAATAAAATAATGAACACGTACACTGCACTTATACATTATGCCCATTTCCCTGACTTCCCTGACCTGTGGCCAACCTGATTTTGAAAATCTAAACTCCGAAAATGTGGTTTTTGCAAATTTCTACTCGCAAAATGGGCCCTGACCTAACCCTGTAGAAGTATTAATTTTATATTGCCATGACTGTGTTGAATTTCCCTGACTTTTTCAAAATACAGTGAAACCTGTTAAGAGTGACCACCAACAAAAAATGCAATGTTGGTCACTATAAACAGGTGGTCAGTATACAAAGAATGCCTGAATTAAAATAAAAATAATGAACACGTACACTGCACTTGTACATGTAGACTGTAATACACGTAGTAAAAAAAACACAAAACCATGCAAAAAAAGTACAGAATCAACATGACCATTGAAGGGTTAAAGCAAGATGTAACGTGACTCATCCGTCATCCGAGTACAAATTTGCAAAAAAAGTTTCAACGTTTTCCGAGTATACGAATTTGTCAAATTTTCCTCGTTTTTCTGAATAGAAATTTGCAAAAATTGTCCACGTTTTCCGTGTACAAGTTTTCCAAAATTTTCTACAGTATATACAGTATAGGTTACAATGAAGTAGTCGTGGACTCGTGGCTCACTATCATGACTATGCCAGGTGACTCATTCCAGATCTGCGTTTTTTTAAAACGCAAGTAAGATCTTTAATCTTACTCTATATCCTATAGCAGCTATCTCGACATATCTAAGACCTTGCGCAATAAAATTATTGCACTTTACTCAATGGTTGGAGGCGTCCTAAGTTGTCTCAACTTGTCTGGACAATATTTACGCAAGCGTTGCTTCCTTTGGGCAAAGTAATGTCCTTTAAAATTAAGCTAAAGTTCAAATTTGCATAACATGCTTCCGCAATTAAAATTTTACTTTCACTTTCTGGAAAATTTTCAGAGACTATGTACATGTACATGTGTTCTAGTAGCACGAAACGAGCTCTGTATTCAGTAAAAACGACATCTTTTATACTGGGTCCCCCCAGACCTGGAAAATCAGGGAAGACTTTGAAAAAAGTCAGGGGAATTCAACGTAGTCATTGCGATCCAAAAAGTATAATACTTCTCGAGGTTAGCTCAGGGCCCATTTTCCTATAGTAAAAAATTTGCAAAACATTTCCACATTTTCGGAGTACAGATTTGTAAAATTTTCCACGTTTTCCATGAACAAATTTTCACATTTTTTGCACGTTTTCTGAGTGTATTAATTTGAAAAATTAACATAGAATTTTTTTTTTTTTTTTTTGAAAATATAAAAAAATAAATTGCATGAAAATTTTTAAAATAGGAAATTTTGTAGTCGGAAAATGCTAAAAATTTGTGCTCGGAAAAGGTGGGACATTTTGAAATGTTCTACACGAAAAACGGGGAAAATTTTCCAAATTTATACTTAATTGGAACACGTGGAAAATTTTGCAAATCTGTACTCCGAAAATGTGGAAAATTATTGCAAATTTCTATACTCTGAAACTGGGCCCTGAGCTATCCTTGTATAGAAGTATTAATTTTGGAGCGCCATAACTGCATGCGTTGATATTCCCACCTTTGAATGGTGACCACCTGTTTATGTTGACCACTTTTTAATGTATTGTTTTTTTCTAGCGTACATTTCCTTCGTAAAAATCCTCTGTATAGTGACCACCTGTCTATCGCGTACAGTGTCCAGTGCGTGTTGACTTTTTTGCAATTTTTACATTGCCAATGTACCCTAAAAAGTAACCAGATAACGGATGAGTCACGTTACATCTTGGATTAACCCTCGGACATGACGATTCTGTACTTTTTTGATTTTGTGGTTTCTTACTAGGTGTATTACAGTCTACATGTTCATTATTTTAATTTCATTCATGCATTCTTCGTATGTGTACTTGCAGTCACCAATATGGCATTTTTTTTGGGTGGTCACTCTTAACAGGTTTTACCGTATTACAGTCTACATGTATAATTGCCGTTGTACATGTTCATTATTTTAATTTGATTCGGGCATTCTTCGTATAGTGACCACCTGTGTATACTGTGACCAACATAGCAATTTTTTGGGGTGGTCACTCTTAACAGGTTTTACCGTATATTAAAAAATGGAATAAATTAAAATGCGTGGAAAGTAGGCTTCGTCACTGGTTATAATAACGGCGTTGCCCGTGCAGTGCGAACCGTACGTAGGCGTTCTGGCCCACTGTGTATTAAACATTTTCGGATAAAAGCCAGTGAACTCTCCAGGTCACGGTCACAAAGCGCAGGTATCACCCTTCTTAAACGCGTTATACGTGGGTAGATTTTCAGTTTCAAAAAAGGTACCCTGGGTGCGCCTTTGGCTGGGTTACGCGTTTGTTAATCGTGTATCTTCAGGTATAGTTTCTCATCCTGACTGCGCACATTTTTAGTGAAACTTAGATTTTTGAGTCACAAGGACACGGATTTAACCCAGAGAAAGAGCTATATGCAATTCAAAATGGCGGTCACTCAGCGTGTGAAACGAACTCTGGGATGAGATTTTGATAAATGAAAACGTGAATGAGATTTAAGAAGAAGAAAACAACAACAACGAATAATTCGTTGGTCGTTAATAAGAGGTTATGGCAGACAGTATCCCCCCTTTGGCACAATTCGTAAACTCTTCATGTCACCTGCAGTGATAGTGCATGTCATTGAACTTGGTCACCTCTTCTTATAGCGCCAGTGATCCGGCATATACATGTACATTAAAACGAAATACAGTAAAACCTGGAAAAGTGACCACCTTTGAATGGTGGCCACCTGTTTATGTTGACCACTTTTTCTTGGATATATGTCGGGATAGCTATGGCTGGTAGCATATACAGTAAAACCTGGAAAAGTGACCACCTTTGAATGATGACCACCTTTTTATGTTGACCACTTTTTCTTGAATGTATGTCGGGATAGCTATAGCTGGTATGGCACATACAGTAAAACCTGGAAAGGTGACCACCTGTTTATGTTGACCACTTTTTCTTGGATATATGTCGGGATAGCTATAGCTGTTAGCATACACAATAAAACCTGGAAAGGTGACCACCTGTTTAATTTTTCTTGGATAAATGTCGGGATAGCTATAGCTGTTAGCATATACAATAAAACCTGGAAAGGTGACCACCTGTTTATGTTGACCACTTTTTCTTGGATATATGTCGGGATAGCTAGCTGGTATAGCATATACAGTAAAACCTGGAAAAGTGACCACCTGTTTATGTTGACCACTTTTTAGTGTATTGTTTTTTTCTAGTATACATTTCCTTCGTAAAAATTCTCTGTATAAAGTGACCGGTGACCACCTGTCTATCGCGTACAGTGACCAGTGCTTCAATGTTGTATTTTCTACAATTTTTACATTGTCAATGTACCTTATAAAGTGACCAGATAACGGATGAGTCACGTTACATCTTGCTTGATAACCCTTGGACATGATGTTTCTGTACTTTTTTTGGTTTTGTGGTTTTTTACTATCTTATTACAGTCTACATGTTCATTATTTTAATTAAATTCAGGCATTCTTTGTATAGTGACCACCTGTGTACAGTGATCAACATTACATTTTTTTGGTGGTCACCCTTAACAGGTTTTACTGTGTTTTTTTTTTGGTTTGGGGTTTTTTATTACATGTATTACAGTCTACTTGTTCATTATTTTAATTAAATTCAGGCATTCTTTGTATAGTGACCCCCCCGTGTACAGTGACCAACATTGCATTTTTATGGTGGTCACTCTGAACAGGTTTTACTGTACATGTAATTATGACAATAAATGGATAATGGGCAAATGAAGAATTCGAGTAATACAGTAAAACCTGGAAAAGTGACCACCTTTAAATGGTGACCACTTGTTTATGTTGACCACTTTTTAGTGTATTGTTTTTTCTTGTATACATTTCCTTTATTAAAATTCTCCTTATAGTTACCGGTGACCACCTGTCTATTGCGTACGGTGACCAGTACGTGCTGTCTTTTTTGCAATTTTTACATTGCCAATGTACCTTAAAAAGTGACCGGATAACGGATGAGTCACGTTACATCTTGCTTTAACACCTTGGGCATGATGATTCTGTACACAAGTTCATGTTCATTATTTTAATTTAATTCAGGCATTTTTTGTATAGTGACCACCTGTGTGTGTATACAGTGACCAACATAGCATTTTTTTTGGGTGGTCACTCTTATCAGGTTTCACTGTAGTTTCAATCATTTCTTTTCCCTATAAAATGGAAGTCATTTAAACAAAACCACGATCTTTAGCATAATTGCTTTAGCATTGGTCATTTATTGGTTCAACCTCATCTTTGATTGAGATGAATCATAAATTTTCATGTAAAAAAAAATGAAAGTTTCTAAAATGTTCATATAAAATACATGTATACAGTAAAACCTGTTAAGAGTAACCATAAAAAAAAGAAAAAAGTTATGCTGGTCACTGTACACAGGTGGTCACTATACAAAAAATGCGTGAATTCAATTAAAATAATGAACATATGTACACTGTACTTGTACATGTAGACTGTAATACACGTATACAGTAAAAAAACCACAAAACCAAAAAAAGTACAGAATCATCATGTCCAATTAGGGCTAAAGCAATATGTAACGTGACTCATCCGTTATCTGCATGGTTACTTTTTAAGGTACATAGCAATGTAAAAATTGCAAAAAAGTCAACACACGCTGCATGGTCACTGTACACAATAGACAGGTGGTCACTATACAGAGAACTTTTATAAACTATATAGAAAAAAACAATACACTAAAAAGTGGTCAACATAAACAGGTGGTCACCATTCAAAGGTGGTCACTCGTTCAGGTTTTACTGTACATGTATAAATGGTCTCAAATATGGCATATAAGTATATATATGCACATACCAGTACATGTACTGTATACATGTATATGTATAAAATATATACTTATACTGTAGCTTAAACATATTTCGCTTTTAATTTACAATTACAGTATATATATAAAAATGTACAGTAAAACCTGGTAAAGTGACCACCTTTGAATGGTGACCACTTTTTAGTGTATTGTTTTTTCTATACTGTACATTTCTTTTATACAAATTCTCTGTGTACAGTGACCAGTGCCCACCTGTCTATTGTGTACAGTGACCAGAGCGTGTTGGCTTTTTTGCAATTTTTACATTGCCAATGTACCTTAAAAAGTGACCAGATAACGGATGAGTCACGTTACATCTTGCTTTTAAACCTTGGACATGATCATTCTGTACGTTTTTGTTTTTTTGTGGTTTTTACTACGTGTAGTACAGTCTACATGTATATAAGTCTAGTGTACATATTCATTATTAACTTAATTCAGGCATTCTTTGTATAGTGATTACCTGTGTACAGTGACCAACATAGCATTTTTTTTTCGGTGGTAACTTAACAGGTTTTACTGTATTTTTGAAACAAATCTTCAATTATCGCACCACCATTTTTTAAATGACAATTCAGAAATGTGCAATTTCTGTTTTAAGACAGTATGTATTGCAGTAGGCTAATTAAGTCAAGCAAAATGTTCTTTAAATTCATTAAAAATCTACACAGTTTAGCCATTAGCTTTGACTAAACAGCCATACTGAGAAAATTGTTCACATAATTTACACACAATATGAAAAAAACAGTATTCATTAAATAGCTTAATAGCAAGAAATGCGTTGTGCGCACCAAACTGAACTTATCTACATTTACGTTTACGTTTTCCATCTACATCAAACTACGGCATTTCCGATACTTCTATTATTACTACATGTAGTTTCATTATTTTACACTTTTAAGCACAATTTACAACCCGTTAAGTTACGTTTGAAGTGTCGAATGGTGCATCTATGCCTACTTTGAAGTTCATTTGAATGTATTTCAAATACATTTTTACATTTTTTTTTACCAGAAATTGCATTTCTAAGGATATATCTCAGAGTTTGACAGACATGATCATCGTGGTGAAACCAATTTTTAGACACATAAAAAGAGTGAGCGAGTTTTTCTCTGCGCAAACAGAGGGAGTTTCTATGAATACCATTCTAAAGTGCATCAAGATGACCTCGTAATAGTAAATTCAGGATTTTTTAAAGATGGTTAAAAGTTTCTCAGCAGAAGCTGTACGTTTAACTCAAGGAGTACATTCATCAAGAAAGACCTCGAGGGGGACTTCAAAGTTTTCAAGTCGTTAATTAAACGTGATGTTGGGCGATTTTAATTTTCTCAGCATTTTTCCGGTCACTTTTCATTCCGTTCCGGCATTCCAGCGCTTCAATAATTTAATCAAGAAAATTGCAGAAACGGCTTTCTGTGAAAAACAGGCCGCCTTTTGTCTTAAAGTCTTCAATAAATTCCTCCAAAGACGAAGAGGAAAACTTGGGCCTTTCGTCTTTTCAACCCTATAGCGCAAATTGCATTTTGAAACTGCCTTCTCTCGGTGAAACGGAATATTTAATTGAATTTATCCATATTTGTTTTAAGAGAAGCTGCGACGACGAATTAAAGATTGAAACATTAGAAAGCCTCGAGGGTTGTTGGGGGATAGAAAATGGCTGCCGAGATTGGACAAAAACGGAAAAAAAAACGGAAATGTTTGGGGATCTTCCCCTCGAGAGTATCGTTGCTGAGGGTGAAAACCCGTGCCAAAGTCAATCTCCGAAAAAAAAAAAAGATTGTATTCCGAAGACAGCAATACGTTCAAAATCCAGGTTTCAACAGTCGTCAATATTTAATAGGCTGTTTGCGAGATGCTAGTTTCCTTCCTTGCTTTCATCAGCAAATATTGATCGAAAGGTAGATTTTATTACTCGGTAAATAAAAGCCCCGCAATGCCATCATTCGGCTATTTGGCCAATGTACGAACGAGGGGCTACTAAAACATTCCAAGTCAGCTCACGATACAGGTTGAAAAAACGAAGAAATTGACACCCAGAAGTTCAATATTCGATATTATTTCGCGACCAAATGTTTGTCAAAAATAAATGTCATTTTTCATTTTCAACTTTCCTAATTTTTCCAGGTTTTAAAAAATTCTCCCTGACCAATGACATGGTCAAAAGTTTTATATTTTGCAAAAAAAAATACTAATGACAAGTTATAAACTTAACATTGAAGCAAGAAATTAAAATTAAAAATAAAAGTACTGTACTCGGAAAACGTGGAAAATTTTGCAAATCTGTGCTTGGAAAATTTTGCGACATTTGCGCCTGGAAAATTTTGCAAATTTTGTACTTGGAAATGTTTGCAAATTTGTAATCGAAAAACGTGGAAAGTTTTGCACATTTTTACTCAGAAAATGAGCCTTGAGCGTACCGTGTATCATGACTACGTTGAATTTCCCTGACCTTTGGAGACATTTTCAAGTTCTTTGACTTTTCCAGGTCTGGGGCAAGATAGAGGAGATGCGATCTTAGTTTGGATTGTTTGAATATACAGTTGTAATATTTTGTACACGCATTATTTTTAATTTTAATTCAATTTGTAAACAAACTGAGAACAAGTCTTTCAAATTTGTTTAACGTTAATTTGATGCCCGAAAACTTTTAGCCCAACACATGTCCCCCTAACATTTGATCACCAAAAATTAATCTTTTATTACAAGTTATCGCCACCACATTTGTTTGCCAACAATTAATCGCATATTACAAATATTCGCAGATATGACGGTTAGCTCGTATCAAATCTGCGAACAATGGTAATACACGATTAATAGTTGGCGATCATTATACTGTATTGTAAATCTCGCATTTTTAAATTTTCCATGAAGCTATAAGTTTAGTTTATTAAAAAAAAATGTCCTCCTGATGTTGCGCGTATTGGACATGCAATGCTACTATTTAACCATCCGTGATTTTTAATTTAACATTAATGTGCGAAAAGTCATAATTATAATAATAATAGCTTTATCCCTGATAAGGAAAAGGAATAGAAGGGATGTACACTGTAAGGTCATCGCTTACATCTACTCCGCAATTAAGACATTAATTTAAAAAAAGTTTTAATACAAATAAAATATACTACAAAAATACCACTGCTTGCTGAGCTGATAAATAATTTCAAGTTAGTGGTAAACGTTATAGTAAGATTCATATAATTAAGCAAACAGCTGTCTAGACAGCATAATAATTGCGTCGACTCTGATCGAATGGTGCAGAAAATAAAATCGCTCTAAATCTTGATATAATTAAATAAGCAATTCTACTAATAATCCAGCAACCAACAAACTCATCAAGGAGTTTAGAGTTGGAGTGAGTGGGGTGTTAACGGCTCAAAGGCACGCTGCAGTGCAACTTAGTTAGGACCAACTCAAAGGGACGTCCAAATTTATTCATTAAACCGCAGTTCGTAAAATCGTGTGCAGCTCTTGGTGGACATCCACCTTGAGTAACCACCAACACCACCAGCACCAGCTGATCGTGCAGGACCAAGAGCAAAGATTGAAAGAAAACGTCGAAAAGAGATAGCAGATGACTTAGCATTGGTTGCCGATCTGTTCGAGATGTCACGTAGGGGTCCAAACCGCCATCCTCCGCCTCAAAATGAAATCCCTCGAAGAGTAATAGAAATAATATGTGAAATTCAACAAATTCGGATACCAGAAATGCCGCAATTTCCATTAGCCGCTAATGAGGCTGAACGCGAACATCATCATAGAAAACAAATAACCGCAAGTTTTGAGGTCATAGTGGACTTACTAGACTTACGACTTCCCAACGGAAACTCTTTGTCTTGCGCTACCATCACAACAGAAATTATGAACTTCATTTTAAGGAATCGGGACAGATAGACCAGCTGCACTTTCGCTTTGCTCGCCACGCTCGCCAAGCTCTGGCTTTTGCACGTGGAGGATAGTTCTACCACTCATGGATTGGAACACTAAAAACTCCCTGTTCGAGATGTCACGTAAGGGTCCAACCCGCCGTCCTCTGCCTCGAAATGAAATCCTTCGAAGAGTAATCGAAATAATATGTCAAATTAGACAAATAGTGATTCCAGAAATACCGGAATTTCCATTGGCCTCTAACGAGGCTGATCGTAAACGTCAATGTAGAGAAAAAATAATAGCTATAGTTTTGAGGTCATAGTAGACTTACTGAACATAAGGCTTCCCAATGGAAAATCTCCGTCTCGCGTTACGATCACGAAAGATTTTATTAACTTTGTGCTCAGGAATCAGAACAGATACACCAGCTGCACTTTCGCTTTGCTCGCCACGCTTTCGATTTGTTTGCAACGCTCGCCAAACTGATTTCAAATCATTTTTAGGAGTTATTTTAGGCACCATTTCGTGACATCTCTCCTTAGACTTAAAGGTCCCACTCCACAAAGAGCGTAAAGAGCACCACGAGCATCATGCGTGTGTTGCTCTTGGTGGACATCTGCCTAGAGTCACCACAAACACCAGCAGGACAAAGAGCGCACAATGAAAAAGAAAGTCGAAAAGAGATAGCAGATGACTTAGTATTGGTTACTGATCTGTTCGAGATGTCACATAAGGGTCCAACCCGCCGTCCTCCACCTCAAAATGAAATCCTTCGAAGAGTAATCGAAATAATATGTGAAATTCAAGAAATAGTGATTCCAGAAATACCTCAATTTCCATTGGCCGCTAACGAGGCTGATCGCGAACGTCAACAAAGAGAACAAATAATAGCTAGTTTTGAAATAATAGTGGACTTAATTGACATACGACAAGCAAAAAGAAAATCTCCGTCTCGGGTTTCGACCAAGAAAGAAATTATTAACGTTGTGATCAGGAATCAGGACAGATAGACCAGCTGCGCTTTCGCTTTGTTCGCCACGCTTTCGATTTGTTCGCCACGCTCGCTAAGCTCTGGCTTTTGCACGTGGAGGATAGTTCTACAACTCATGGATTGGAACACTAAAAACTCCATGTTTTCACTGGAAATGGTATAAAATGGTTCCTCAGAAACTGTTGAGAAATTTGTAAATATGTCTCAACCGCATATAAGCATTAATTTTGGATTGTGACAACATTAGATATTTGGATTTCCCTGATTTTTTTTCAAAATAAACCATTCGTCTCTGACTTTCCAAGTTTCCTGACTTTTCCATTTCCAGGATTTCCAGATCTGGGGTTACACTGCTATAAATTCCACTGACTAATGTTTTTTAAATTGACGCGATTTACTAATCCAAAGCTGCTTTATGTGTCACTGCGCATGCCCAAGATAAGCGTTTGCTAGCGTGGGCAGCTAAAAAAAGTTAAAAATTTTCCACTGGCTACGTAGAGAGTATGGAGGTTGCAAAATGCCAGCGTGGACTTCGCAACACGATATCCACCGAGAGCGTGAAGAGCACCATGAGCATCACGCGTGTGTTGCTCTTGGTGGACATCCACCTTTAAATCGTAGATGGGCAATCCATACCAGCTTGTGTGTATGTAATGATTGCCAATGTCAAGGGGCAGCATTAATGCTAAAGAACCGTTAGGAAGCTAATTAATACTGTAGAAATACAGTCAAATCTCAACAAACATCAACATTTATACGTTTAAACCGAAGTTTAATCGCAATTTGGATAAAATACTATTTCACGTCTATGAATGGGAAGGTGGCGCAATTTTAATTCCATGTCATAACGTACATTTAGTTTTCAAATCTTTCAGTCGTTTGGGTGCGAATGCTTCAGAACTCGAAATTTAATTCGTTTTAATCAAAAAAATCATAATTTCAGAATTAAGAGTTGGTCTTGAACGCAGGAATTAACATTATTCTTACTATTAGAAATTGTTGGTACGTTGAAGGATACATAGCTATGTGGATGACATCAGAAGTAGGATCTATAGACGACGTTCCTGAAGAGATGTTATCATAATTGAAGCTGGTTGTTCCCTCGGCGATAATTATTATTATGGTTCTTAAAACATTTGGCACTAATTATAGCTCGGAAGCTAGAGCCAATGGGATGTAATTTGCTCATCGATTCCGCGAGCGAAGGACGTGAAGTGGATGGTAATCGATGCGCATGCGCAGCTCCCACATCCATCAACGGAAGAAGGCCGATCAATTGCTCGCTCAGAAGACACTGATCCATAGAGGAGCAGAAGCAACGTGTTTACAACGATTCCTGGAGGAGCACATTTTTTCATAGAAAAATTGCAACATTTTTAATGACGCTAATTGAAACTGCTGTTTTCGGTTCGGGCCGCGGCCCACCGACATCGTAAACTTCAAATTCGATTGAACGGAAGAGAAGACACTTGCTGAGCTACTGCGCAAACTCCGACGTCATCGACCCTAGCAGTTGAATCAACGCCAGTGCAGCGCAACCTCGAGCTTAATACGAATTTCTGATTTTAAATCCCCGTTTTAGAGTACGGATGAATAATGTTAATTTCTGCGATTAATACCAATTCTGAATTCGGATTTTACGAATTTACGTATACTAGCTGTGAATGAGGTATGATTTCATTCAAATCACGATCGCCCTTTAAGAATACAGTAAAACCTGTTAAGAGTGACCACTAAAAAATGCAATGTTGGTCACTGTACACAGGCAGTCACTATACAAAGAATGCCTGAATTAAATTAAAATGAAATGTACACTGTACTTGTGCACACATGCAGTAAAAAAACAAAAAAAGTACAGAATCATCATGTTTATGTGCTTTACATACAGTATATTTATTGCCTTTTTACACATTTTTTTTGTTTTAAGAAACAATTATCAAGTTTTCCATGTTTTTTTTGCTTCTTAAGATAATGTTTTCAGTGATTTTTTCGATTTGAATAACATGATTGGCTGAATTATTTGAGAACCACTGGGGCTAAAGCAGGATGTAAGGTGACATTTGTTATCTGGTCACTTTATAAGGTACATTGACAATGTAAAAATTGCCAAAAAAAACCCACCACACACTGGTATTGGTGTACAACAGGCAGGTGGTCACAATGCAGAGAATTTGTATGAAGGAAGGAAATGTACACTAGAAAAAAAACCACTAAAAAGTGGTCAACATAAACAGGTGGTCACCATTCAAAAGTGGTCACTTTTCCAGGTTTTACTGTAGTCTGAACAGGGTTCAATTGTAGTAAAATGCATTTTGAAATGTAGGCCTACTGACGAAAATACATTTTGTAAATGTATTTTAATAACGCAAACTTTATTATTACAGTGTTAGGGCTACAATGAATCACATCTTCAAATGACATTATTGAAATGCATTTTCTTTCAATGTTCGTTGTGCCTTAAACATTTATAAACCAACAAAACATGTTTCCACATCAGTTTAAAAAAAAACAATTAGGAAACTGATCTGGCGAAACCATTTTCTTCATGAAATGTTTCACGACCCATCCAGTG
Source organism: Megaphyllum sjaelandicum (assembly GCA_034698745.1). Classification (NCBI taxonomy): domain Eukaryota; kingdom Metazoa; phylum Arthropoda; class Diplopoda; order Julida; family Julidae; genus Megaphyllum; species Megaphyllum sjaelandicum. The sequence continues at coordinate 2,418 of JAQGBX010002557.1, read as the reverse complement.
TTGGTCAATATTTAAGTGTTCGTGTTTATTCCTCTTGTGCAGAAATAGGCCAACGTTAAAAATCCACGAACAAACATATTTAAGGGAGAAAACTGCTTCATGAATAATCAGGCATCAATGTGTTTCCTCGGGGCGAACACAATGTTTAGTAAACATCAGTCGTTGGCAATAAATATGTTATCCTAAATGTCTGTATAGATTTCATGTTTGGCAATAACTTTACCATAACTTTACTTAGACAAGTTAAAATAAATTCCTTAATTAAAATGTTTCCTTAAAACGTGAGTTAGGATCTTGATTCTAGGATTTGTGGGTATTTGCTTGTACATCGCCTAACTTAGGTAGTTTCAAAAATTCTGACTGCCCAAAAATATGAAGAGGAGAAAAAATATGGTCCTGATACCTTTGACGAATATCTGAATCGAAAAAGAAAGGTGAAAGCTGAAAGTGAATATATAAATAATACTTCAAATGTGTATTGCCTGCCTTTCCAAACTGTTCAACACTTTGAAAAGAAAGCTTTCGGCATCTAAACGTTTTCAGAGTGCATAAGAAAACGATCGATCTGATTTATGTGAGAGATCAATTGATGCACAAATGTTCCGTTTACGTAGTATATACTTTCAAATCAACTCTCGAATCAAGGCTGAAAAATGGCCCATAAAACAACACGTTTGACACGTTGCCAAGACACGTTGTCCTCGAGTGTTTACTGCAATGGCCAAGATTTGGAAACATCTTCCTAAGATCTACATAATCCTAACATCGAACAACCATGCAGGAGTAATTCTGGAAGTGCATTTTCGTAAGAACCTGATGACCAGAATGGTTCACTTTTATAGTCCAAACTACATTTGCATGCCGTTTTCGAAGTGTATATTCTAGAGAAGGATGTTATCTTTTGAGAGATACACTCACACTCGTCGTGAAACTATAGCTAAGATTTTTCGAGTTCAAAAGAGAAAATCGTGTCTATTTTACGATACCAAATTTTATGCGGACATTCAAAACACGACGCTTTGACCAAATCATGGAAAGCTTTTAGTTATAATTGCAACTCGCGTGCAAATGCCTTCAGTAAAAATTCATTATTCGAGGAAAACTGCAAAACCACTTATTCATCTTTATGAATAACATTCAGAAGTTCCGCAATTCAATTCGCATCTGCTTTTAAAAAAATGTTTAGAAATGTGCGCTTTTGACTCGTATGGTATCTAATTTGCACGTTCAAGTTTCGTTCAACTCGCATGCGCAAATTTTAAATGTAAATACCGTAAATACGGAATTAAGCGCCGGACCCGCAATAGCCGCCTGCCTTTAATAATCGCCGGGGGTTCCCCGGAATTTGCCAATAAGCGCCCCCGGTGGCTATTACAAGCAAGACTGATATACCATACTAGTCGTAAATAACTGTCATGTGTTGTTTGTTTTAAGGCTTGCATTAAAATAAAGATGTGATTTTAAAGTGAGGCAATTTTGTTTACGGTAATTTTCGAAGTTTGAATTTCGGGATTGAGCACATGTACAGTAGATAGGTAACTTGTAACGTGACAATTTCCATCCGCAAGTCACGATTTCTCCTGGAACTCATCTCGGAAGAATTTTAAGACTATTATTTTTGGCTTTTTTTTGTATTTTTTTAGTTTCAAACTGACTTTTCAGTACTTTAAAAAAAAGAGACACAGAATTTAAAATGATTATTCGATAAAACGGACTTGGCTTCAACTTGTAACTTGACAATTTCCATCCGCAATTCATGATTTCTCCTGGAACTCATCTCGGAAGAATTTAAGACTATTATTTTTGGCTTTTTTTTGTATTTTTTTTAGTTTCAAACTGACTTTTCAGTACTTGAAAAAAAAGAGACACAGAATTTAAAATGATTATTCGATAAAACGGACTTGGCTTCAACTTGTAACGTGACAATTTCCATCCGCAAGTCATGATTTCTCCTGGAACGCATCTCGGAAGAATTTACTTCTATTTTTTTTTTTGGTATTTTTTTTTTTAGTGTCAAACTGACTTTTGAGTATACTTGAAAAAAAAAGAGACTTATAATTTATAATTTAAAGTGTCGATTACCGTGAATACGGAATTAAGCGCCGGACCCGCAAAAGCCGCCTGCCCTTAATAATCGCCGGGGGGGTTCCCCGGAATTTGCAAATAAGCGCCGGGGCTCTTAATTCCGTATTTACTGTAGCAAACATCTATTCGCATATTACGCAGTTTGTGTCCAGCACATGTTTCAATGCGGAGTATGGATGCAATTAAAGTACAACTTGTAAATACTGCGTATATGTTTTGAAATCATGTATTTTGACCAGTCACATCACATGTCCCATTTAAAAAAAACAACCGCACGAATTGAGCCTTAGTTTTTTTTTTTTTTTTTTTTTTTTTTGAAATATATATAAAAAA
>JAQGBX010002556.1:0-19995 GCA_034698745.1 Megaphyllum sjaelandicum | reverse complement strand
GGTGTGTGTTGCTTTTTTGCAATTTTTACATTGCCAATTTGTACCTTAAAAAGTGACCAGATAACAGATGAGTCACGTTACATCTTGCTTTAACCCTTGGACTTGATGAGCTGTACATATTGGTTTTGTGTTTTAATATACTGTACGTGTATTACAGTCTACATGTATATGTGCAGTGTACATGTTTATTTTAATTTAATTCAGGAATTCTTTGTAGAGTGACCACCTGTGTACAGTGACCAACATAACATTTTTTTGGTAGTCACTTATAACAGGTTTTACTGTATTATCATATAGCAGCCACCCTCCTTTTGCTAGACTCATCCATATTTCCTGTTTATTAAATGTTATGCTTAGCTTTTAGTATTAAAGGTGCACACATTTTAAACCATTTTAAAATAACTCTACATGAAATATTGGATTAAAACCTTGAATGAAAGATGGACTGTTTTATCATTGGCAGGTATAAAAACGTGACATCACCCTGACAGTCTACCCCTCACCCCTATTGTCACGATTTGCCACAAATTCAGCATACCCCCTCCCCCCCCTCCTAAAGCAGTGACATCATTTTGGATGGCCCCAAAGTTATACCTGGAAACTTGGCAAGTTTAGGAGGGTCCGAAACGTCAAGCGCATATTTCGGAGCATTTTACTAACCATGACTTTTCTAAAGGAAAATTTCACACTGAAAGTAACTAACTTCATTTATGTTTTTATAATTGAAATATTAAAACATTTCATTTCTCGTAATTCATCACATTCTAAAAAACAACTTTTTGAACATGCCCTATATCCAGATAGTAAGTTTCCTCTTGTGTGAGGGTTTTAAGGGAAAAAATTGTCAACATAGGAACAAGTTTTCTGGAAAGCATTATGTTCGCTAACCGGGGCTAGGCTGTATATGCAAAATAAAGGCAATAAATATTATTGTGGTCACCTTGAAGTTCTTGTCATTTCCGCTTGTCGACTCAATGTGACTTTGGAGTTGGGTACAGACGACGAGAAAAAAAAAAGTGAATTCGTGGATGTTAACTCTGATTTATGGAGAATGGAAATTTTTCACTCATGTGAAAGTCATACATCAAATTTGCTTTTTTTTAAAAAAATCGCCGAAATAGCGGCCCCTCCGGTATCGAAACGTTCCGTTACATTTCTGGACTAGCTCGTATATCGTCAAAAATGGCGAAACGTCACTTTGAATAAGCGGAACCTTACAATTTTTAAACATATTTCTGCTTTTGCGGCATTTAAAAGCTGACCGAATTTGCATAACTGCAATTGCTCAACGCATGCCTGACCATGAAACGCCCTATTATAAGGACGGGCACAGACGAGACAATTTATCGACAGATTTTAGGCGTGCTGGAAAAATCAACAGGATATGAAAATATGAAATGAAAAATTAATTCGACTTAATTTCTGCTATAAAAAGGGAAAAAAAAAATTGAAAATAAAAATGCAGCCAATAAAACATCTTTTATCGGACACGCCTAAAATCGCCTAAATTTTGGAAACATATTTCCTCGTATTTCCCCGCCCTGAGCGATATGTTAAAAGACAGTATACGAATGCAATTTCATGAAAAAAGTAAAACATTTTGCATATCAATTCGCGTTTTAACGAACATGTAGGGACCCAAAAAGTTCGTAAAATACAAAGTTCTTAAATGACAGTGACATCAAAAAAACGAAGCAAAAAAACAAATTTACTGCATACATTGACAGGGTTCTTCACGAATTTTCATTTTAAACTTCCTTGACTTTTCCAGGTCTTAAACAAAATTCCCTGAACAATGACAATGTCTAAAATTGACCACGGTTTTGTAAAATCGAAACAGGACAATGTTTTGCAGAATTTGCTAATGACAATTTTGAGTTTTTTCATAATTGACATACAGTAGAAAAATTAAAAAAAAATAACATGAACAAAATTTGCAAATTTGACAATTTTGTATTCGGAAATCGTGGAAAATGTTCGAAAATTTACCCTCGGAAAACGTGGAAAATTTTTCCTCGGAAAACATGAAAAATTTGGCAAATTTCTACTCGGAAAAAAGTGGTTAATTTTTCAAATTTAAATGTACTGAGAAATTTTTAAAAAAAATTTCCTAAGAAAATTACGCTTATAGAAGCCATATTTTTAGATGGTTACAACATGACCTCGTTGAATTTCCCCGACGTTTTTCAAATTAGTCATTCTTCCCTGACTTTTCAATGACAACACAAGCATTTTCCTTTTATTTATTGATATCGTTAGAAAATCGAAATCCGTTTGATGAAATTGCTGTCAACTTTGGCTTTGGAGGCAATTTATCTCTATTTCCCATCCCACCAACTTGGAATATTTGAAATCCAACCAATTTGAGAAAATTTACGCAATTTACGAAAATTACGCACCGTATGGGGCGTAGTTTATAGTTCGTATAAAAGAGGGGATGCGTAATAACGTTTTCGAAAATGGGGGTGCGTAAAACTCGAGTCTTTGGATGCAGGATTAAAAACAACTTGGTTTTCTTCCACCAAATTCACGTTTAAAAACTTGGAAACTTTTATTGGAATAAAGTTTGAAATAGTTGTGTTTTCTCCTAAAATGTAGGACTGGCTGTTTTCTGCGATCGAACCACAGCAATGGCTCCATTAGCAGTCCAAGATGATTGGACAGCACTACTGATGGCACTTCCTGTTCGCTGCATGCACGAATGTCCACGGTTGTGCAATACCGAAACTGACCATTGGAAGGGAGCCTGCAACAATTATGGGAAATGGATGGTTTGCAGACGTGTTGCGGAATTAATTATTACTGCTGCACGTTTCCCATGCAATTGACACTTCCTGTCTCCTCTGTTCATGCAGTGACTGCGTGCACCGCCTAATGCGTAAGCCTTGTGGCATTATTTCCCTGATTTTGGGTAAAAACACATCGCCAGGGCCAATTCCGAATACTACAATTACAGCAATTACCAGCGCAGCTTTGGTTCGGATTGCGTGCGCTGTAGTGCAAAATAAGCAGCGGGCATAATTAAGTATGAAGTACAATTGGGGAGTCTACTGAAACTCCGATTGAGCTTGCGGCACATATCACGTGTCTGATTCACAGGCAACGAAATTGAGGAATTCGCTACCTCGCATCATAGATGGCGCAAAAATACTGGACATGCATGCAGCAGATGGGCGATTGAATTATTAAAATGCTTCTGCTGGACATGGTGCGAATTGCCAAACAAGTTCAACATTTGAAGTTCGCTATGATTAAAATGATTTAAACCTCTTGACAAAATATCGGATGGAACAGACTAGAGGAAACAATATAAACTCGGTGCATAATGCCAAATAAATCAAAAACAGCTGTATGGACTAGGATAAAGTTATTCATTGCCCCGCTGATTTTGACACATGTTGTCAAATACGCACTGTACAGTACACATGTAAATTCGAGAACTATTTAGAGGATGGAGAACCAGGGCTAGCACAACAATCAGAACAAAAGTCGGATAAACAAGACGGGAGATACAGGCATTCAAACATTTCCCGAAATGCTTCCCTGCATGTTCCGAATGTCAAGCAGGGAAGCTTTTGGGGCTATGTGTTATTGCCTGTGTCTCCTGGGCAATTTCAATCAGTGATGCAACATATCATTTTTTCAGTACAACTTTCTCCGTATGTTAATTGTTCATAAGGAGCTTAAATAATACAAACTTTCAAATTAGCATTTTGAATTTTACAAAAGCAATGCAAACCTTCAAATTCGCATTTGCCAAAGTAGGCTACATAAGGTTTCTAAGCAAATAATGCCATTATTAAACAGTGGCATTAATTATGTGCACATGAGTAACTGATCTAAGTATTTTTTTTGAAAACACAACAAAACAAAGGTACGTAAAACCATGTGCCATAAATATAAAAATCGGGGATGTAGATTTTGAAAATAAAAAAGACTAGGCACAAACATTAATTTTCTCCATAGCACTTGGCAGGGATGCATTTCATTTAATTAATAATGAATTTACGAAGATAAAAGTATCAAAAACACAATCAAGAAGTATATTGCAATCATTTTTACCAGCACAAGAACAAATTATTCAACTTTCTTTCAAAATAACAAGGAAAAAATAGCGAAAAAAATGACGAATTATATCATTAAAATTTACCTACCACTCTTTAAGATGACATTTATCGACTAATTTCTATCAATACAAGGAAACAACAGTCACGTGACATTTGCACAATTATAAAATCAGTATTTATAGAGATCGATTCGGCCCTACGTTGAAAAAATGCTAACTAGAAAATGTTTCGTATATAGGTACGCTGAATTATGCAAAATTAATTTATATTTAAGCGACAATTTCAAATGGCTTACCAAAATATCGCAATATGCAGATGTGCTTATGGAAATGCAATATGCAAATCACCTGTAAAATGCGTTGTTGATCATGTTAATCAAGTAACCGTTTTATTGACAATGCGGTGACAAGAATTTCCATGAAAACGTCTCTATAAAAATGCTTTAATATTTTTTAAAATTAAAAGAATTTGATTTCAGTACACGCTTTCATTGCAGTTATGGATAACAGATTCTACAGTCCATGTCAAAATACACAGAGTTGCGGATATACTGTATATTATTTGATCCCAACTTAAAAACAACTAAAAATCAATGCACTGCATGAATTGCAATAGAATACTCGCACTTCAATGCGTGGAAATGTTGAAATTTGTATAAATGTATGCAAAAAAGCCCAGCCTTTCATTAGCGCAGCAATTATGCGGATGTCCAACTCCGATAGACGCGTTGAGCCAAAAAATATTACAGGAAACGACCACAAATTCCATACCGGATTTTAGTTTGAATAAAATTGGAGTGAAACACGCGAAATTTTACACTACGACCACCCCCCCCCCTTGATAATTAGCTTCACTTTTTATTTCAATCAAATTTCACTCGCATTAGCATTTCCATTTTGAAGGCCCAACTTTCCCAGTAATTTACTATGCACGGAACATGACAGATTAACGGTGGGGGCATACGAGGTTCCCTCCAATTGTGCAAAGTATAGTTCAGTGACACCAACGTATTAATAAGCAAATGCGAGAGCGCATTATTCAGGCTAAAATGTACTGTTCAGCAGTCATAAGCTGGTTAATAATTCTTCACATAATTCAAAATAATGTTTTTACCGAATTGCTATGCGGAGATCTGCTCGGCATCGGAAAGAAGCCTACGTACAGGGTTCCCCCAGAAATTTCATTTTCAACTTCCCTGGCTTTTCCAGGTTTTACAAAAAATTCCCTGACCAATGACCCTGAACAATGTCAGAAATTGACATATTTTGCAAAATTTTCTAAAGGCAATTCTGAAAATTAATATAGAAAAGTTTTTAAAAATGTTTGAAAATTTGCTTGAACATTTTTTAAACATATGTGACAATTTTGTATTCGAAAAATGTTGAAAATTCGTCCTCGGGAAAACGTGGGAAATTTTTCAATTTTGTCTTCGGAAAACGTAGAAAAAATGTCTTCGTAAAACGATCATTTTTTAAAAATTTCTACACGGAAAATGGGCTTAGAGCTAACCCCATAGTAACAACAAACGATAGCAACAACATGACTACGTTGAACTTCCCTGAAATTTTCAAAATAAGCCATTCTTCCCTGACTTTTCCAGATATTTTCCAAGTTCCCTGACTTTTCCAGGTTTTCCAGGTCTGGAAAACCTGGAAATCTGACATATGGTACTATAGTACTACTGTAAATGTACTAATACTGGGGTAATGAATTGAACGTGATTGTCCAAAAAAAAATCTTGCATTTAAGTGTTCTAATGATATAGGCTACATGTAGGCCTGCCTACATGTATTTTAAACCTGAATGTTTTTAAATTATACTAAAAATAAATGATTAACATTACTGGAAATATACTTAGTCCTTTCAAAAACTATTTCCATACCAACGCTTAGGTACTGTATGTTTTGGAAAATATAATTCCGTCTTTGATAAAAATACATTATTTATGATGATTTCAATTCAAGTTTATTCTTATTTTTAAATGATCAAGTAAAGCAGTTAAATAAATTACATGTACAGGTGTACATGCATATCGATAGATATGTCATATTAAAAAAAGCAATTTGGGGTAATAATATTAAAAGTGCGAAATGGTCATGGTCCAAAACAACTTTGAGAATCGCCGCATTAGAAAGGTCACCACAGGTTTTACTTATGCATTTACTTGCCACAGTTTAAACTTAGCTGAATTTGTTCATAACTTCAGAATAACGTCACCTGTGTAGAAACCATCTCGGACAAGAATGTAAACAACAAAATTCCCCAAGCATGGAATCTAATCCCTTTTTTTGTCTAAACAAATTCTAATCAGAAAAAAAGCAAAAAAATTCCCCTTCATTTATAATTTAATGTGAAGTGGGAAAGGGAATAAAATATTCATACCCTTCCCACTTTTTGAATAGTTGAAAAAGATTTTCGTCTAGGATTTTACGCAGCCTACAGGAATTAAGGAGAAGCACATCAGAACATACATGTACATAATAAAGGAATTTTGGCAATTTTTGCCAATGAAATTATAGATTATCTGCCATGGCTTATGCGAGATCCTTCATACACAGAAATGTGGGGCAGTTGTTGCCCTAGGGCTAATATTCACTGAAGTTAACATCATAAAGGACGCACATAGTCTTTCCCTAATTTAAAAAGAATCATTTCAATATTAAAATATCTTCCAGATTACAAACAGCGCTCATGTGGCAGCATACTGACAACAAAACCTTGAAACTTTTACCTGCAATATGCATGCAGCAAACCAACTGTTTCTATATAATATAAATTTGTATTAAATTATTTTTTGTTTATAATGAAAAAAAAATTTTATGTACATCTTGCATTTCCTTAACTTACATAAACTTCTGAGTTTGGCTAAGTCGAGCTCAGAAGTCACCTTGACATTCTAAGTACCTGGCTCAGTTAAGCACATCCTCGATGGGATAAAGCATGGCCTCTAAATAGAAGAGGATCAATCTCAGTTTCCCAAATGTCCATCGGTCAATGACTGTTTGGGGTGACGTCATCCGCCAAATCCAAAGAAGTTAAGCAGCTCTCAGAACTTCCCGGATCAAATTGCTAGCAAAAATGACAGCAACTCACGACAATCCATCTTTACGAGATACGTTTGACAAGTTGTGATGCCAATAAGTTTAGGGTATGCATCTGATGGCGAGGGCTTTGATGGACAACGGAATCACGTGACTAATGCCCTTTTGGCGATTATTTGTCCTGCTTGGGAGAAGCTTAGATGCAATGCGTGCAGACCGTTTATCACGCTTTATTTGCCAATTATGGGGTATATGCACTGATCTCCCCAAAAAGCTGTAACTGCATGACTTTCCAAGAAATAGAACTTGGTATCATGCATGACAGAAATTAATAAGAGTACAAATATTGGTATTATACTTAATCTCAACAGTAGCAGCAACTATAATAATCCCGAAGTAATTACTATACAGTTACTTATCAAGATATTTTACGTAAAATATTGCAGATGTTTAACAAAATGTTGTTGGAAAATCGATTTTTCTTGGAAGTGTGCCATTCTGAAAACAGGCTTATGAATACTTGCATGAATTTACGTTCCCCAGAAAAATTGTTTCATGAAAATGAAGTGTTTATTGAATTATTGTGATTCTTAATTTTCTGAATAAATATTGCCTTGATGAGCTAAAAAGCCGTCACATACGAAGCAATTTATTTCCCAAAACTTGTTTCCATATATATATATATGCACATGTATTATTGCTTGATATTTCCCCGTGTGTTGGGGAACATTTCCTTCGCAGATATACATGTATTTTAAGAATAGAAAATGATCCTATTCTGAGCAAGTTATTTATGGTAAGAAATTGATGACGTACATGTAGCCTATACATGTTTTACAGTCATGCACAAAACTTGCTTTCCAATCAGGAAAGACATCCGCCATAAAATGGTACAAACATTGCTGTCAAGTTATTTTTCCCATATTTCCCTTTGAACAGTGCTGCCATACATGTATATACTGCAGGGAAATATTATGAAAAAATCGTTCCATGTGTGCAGCAACAGGAAATTGTTTCAGTTGAAATGGCATTTCTGCAATTTCTCCCAATTGATTTCCGGACATACTTTTCCTGTTGTTATCAGCAAAAATTGGCCCACAATGCCTATATACAGTAAAAGCCCGTTAATTCGATCACGATTAATTCGGTCAGCCATTTTATTCGGTGAAAAAAGTCGGAACGGATTTTTTTCTTCGCTGCCCTATTAAAAAGCCTCTTAATTCGGTCATCTCATCGCATTATTCGATCAAATTTTCACATGTCTACATACCGCAAATGCGAAAAACATGTTTGAGCAGCTTCATACAAATTGTCAGCCTTTGCAACGAACAGGCTACATCAAACATTTCTTACAATTTTATTTTTATAAATGCAGTTGGAAAAATATGTAAATATAGTTTGAAAAATATGTAAATATATTTATGTAAAACAAAATTATGTATTTTAAAACATATAAAACAAATTATTTTGGTAAGGTCAATCTTTAACGCGTTTTTTGACATCTTCAATTTCGGTCAAAATAGCTCGAACCAACGTGATCGAATTAAGCGGCTTTCATGACGAAACCACTCACATTTGGGAATTGCAATGCACATGCAACGTCAGATCAGAATGGCTACACAGTGGCTCCCTCTCCATTGGCACTCCCTTAATTTCCATTGGAATTTCTCACTTTGCATCGCGGCACTCATCTCCTCATCTGCATGGTCCATTAAATTGCTCATTTCCAAAGAACCAGGCAAGCGTTACCCCTTTGTGTCCACGCATATTTCCACATAATTTCTCGATAAACAGGCAGGCCTGTGTATTCCAGCGCACATTATATTCTCCTCCTTTCCTGGAATTCAGTAATCTGGTGTAATTTAATCAATGCGCCGGGGAATTTTTTTTTTTTTTTGTTTCCGCGTATAATGTCGACAAATTAAATTACATTCCTAATTACATTATCATTAACACACAAGTACCTAGAGGTGAACATTAAAACTCAATATGAGAATTAGAGTTTGCAGGGTGTGGTAGAAGGCAACAGCAGGCGTGCAGCCAACAGATTTCCTCTGGATCGAAAGGGCTGCATGGGGAAATTTTGTACCCCGGGCAGATGGGTTTGTTGCCTCCTCTGATTAAGCTGGATATTTAAGAATACAATTTCCATTATCTGTTAATAATCACGATGACGTGACGGCGAGTGAGTGACATATCGTTGTCATCAGCGCAACCCATTGTGCGCCACTTTGCATCGCAGAAAAATTTCCAATTGGAAGCTTGATTGTGGAAATTAGATTATAGGTTCGGTAGCTCGAAGGCAAAACGTATGACGCTTTTAAAACTGCGTCGAGTTAAATACAGGCAAAACCCGCTTAACGGACATAATTTGTTCCAGAAAACTTTTTTTTTCGTATAGGAATTAATGCAAAAGTAATTCGTTTCCTTTCTGACTAAATTAATAAAACTAAAAAAATGCAGTCAAAAAGCACGTCGATGCAGGTTCTATGTGCAAGTTTTTTCTTCATAACTTTAAGACTACGACAAACCACAAACGACAATCGGTTTGTCAATTGGTTTGGGAAGAAAAAAATGTTACCGTACAAACAATTTCTGACAAACGAACAAACCAAAAAAATGTTCTGGGAGAAACCGTTTGTTCTTCCGGGCGAGTGTCGGTAACATTAAAGAAACAAAACTTTGTTTTACGTTAAAACTAATTAATTCACGTGGTTTGCTAGCTCATGGAGATATTAAGCATGTCAATTTTCTTCCACAGACAAAGTCCGCGCGTGGAATAATGTTCCACTGTTCAACGAATACATGATTAAGCAGACGATCGTCTGCTTAGTAAATGATTGCCTGAAAATCGTCTGCTTATTAAATGATTGCGTGAAAATCTTCTACTTAGTAAATGATTGCCTGAAAATCGTCTACTTAGTAAACGATGTCTGCTTAGTAAATGATTGCCTGAAAATCGTCTTCTTAGTAAATGATTGCCTGAAAATCGTCTGCTTAGTAAAGGATTGCCTGAAAATCGTCTGCTTAGTAAATGATTGCCTGAAAATCGTCTGCTTAGTAAATGATTGCCTGAAAATCGTCTGCTTAGTAAATGATTGCCTCAAAATCGTCTGCTTAGCAGATGTTTAAACAAATCTGGACAAACGATTTTGGACAAACAGATTTTGGGCAAGCCGTATGTTTGTCGTTTATGTTTTTTTTGTTTATAGTTTGTCGTATTCTGTACGGGGCTTTAAAGTAACAAGAACAAACACGACCAGTTGATTTTTATTCTCCACGTGCCACGTGTATGGTGGTGATTGAAAAGGATGAATGTCATTAAGCACTTTTTCATTGGTAGGTTACTTGAATGGGACTTTACTTTTTAAAATTATACAGTTAGATTTCATAAAAAAGCAATTGCTTTCTCTATTTGGAACATTTGTTAAAGTTTGTAATATCAGATATAATAAAATACCAGCGATCTCAAGAGATGTCAAATTTTTTTCGTTTAAATCTTAGTTGAGTAGTTCGTATTATCAGAAAACAGATGCATTTTGAAAGGTCGAATGGGAAACGGAAATTTTTTTTGTACTTTTAGAAATTTGCAATCAACGATTTCTTCTTAATGAGGTTCCACTGTATAATATTAAAGAATATCGAGACTAACTTAATTATTATCTTACTTTATACAATTACAGTATACCTTTAAAATATCTTATTTTTTCGCATGAAAGTTTTTTTTTATGAAAATGCACTTTTTGCTATTTTGGCACATTTCATCAAATTTGTTATCAGAAATATAAAATATAACAAAATGTTGACCACTGTGGAATTATAGCACTTTGGCACACCACAAAATAAAAGAAAACAAGCTGAAAATTGTCTATTTTCTGGTTTTTCATCATATCTTGAAATATAATTAAAAATGACCCTAGTAAGCACATTCCTATACATTCACCCTAACGCCTTGCCAAATTTAGATAGAAAATTCTTACGACTTTATTCAAATAAATTCCTAATGTTCGTATCAAGATATATTTTTTCATAAATCTGACTTGCGAAATGTTCATATGTTGTGTTCGTTAAACTGGATTTGCTTTTACAATTCTCTCAGTTTCACATGCCTGACAGTCCAAACTGCAATATCTCATCTATACGACCCCCTAATTACCCCTAAAGTGGAATTCCACGGATTTAAAATTTTCAAAAATATCCCAGTTTTACCCCCAGAATTTCAGCAACCAGGAAGTGCTTTGTAGAGCTAAAACTCCAGCTGTCCTGACCAACTGGTTGTTGGGTTCGCGAAATAATTGGTAATAAAAGACAGAAAATCTCTCCACTTTATCTCCACATTACTGCTAACGCAAAACGTTACTGAATTTCAGGCCGGATGTTGGCAGAAACTACGTACTTAAAATGAGTATTAACTAGGAAAAGCGAGTTGTGCGTGCGTGTGGCTTTTTTAAAAAAATTGTAGTGATAAAAATAACACGAATTGTAGAAAAATTGAAAACTTTCGAACCAAAATTGGGACGAAAAAAATGTTCCTAAAAATTTTCATTAAGAAAGACAAAGTAAATTCGATAACAATGAAATTAGTAGCATGATGATTAAATTTAGCCACGATATCGCACGACCATGTAAACCGTAATTATCGCGGCAAATTACCAATTATATCGTGTTAGACAACATTATATTTCGTGTACTCTTTTATCTCTCTGGGAAATAATGTTACACGATTTACTCCGAACCATCAATTAATTGGAAGATAAGCACGAATTAGTTCGAAAATACGGCGATTACTATTCAAAAACAGGTTTATTATTTCTAAGCACTTCAACCGAAGGAGATGCTGTTTGCTTCGGTCTGCTTGAAAAATATTGCAAATTTATCCTCGGAATCTTTTGAATTTTTTTCAAATCTCTCCTCAGAAACTGTTGGAAATTTTTTAAATCTCTACTCGAAAACTGTTTAGAATTTTCGAAAATTGACGCTTGGAAATCTTACGAATTTGTATTATGAAATCTTTTGCAATTTTGCAAATTAGTCTTCCACGGAAAACGTGGAAAAGTTTGCTAGTGTCCTCGGAAACTGTTAACATTTTCCAAATTTATCCTTGGAATAAGTTTACATTTTTTAAGTACATATCATAAACGCATAGAATCAATACTTTTGGATTGCGACAACTTTAAAACACTGTATTTCCTGAATTTTCCAGGATTTCCAGGTCTGGGTGTTCCCTGTTAAGTTATTATAATTGTTTTTGTTTCGAATTCATTAATACTGTTTTAGGGTCGAAATTGACGTTTTTTGAGAAAACTTGTTAAGAGTGACCACCACAAAAAAATGCAATGTTGGTCACTGTACACAAGTGGTCACTATACAAAGAATGCCTCAATTAAAATAATGAACATATACTTGTACATGTAGACTGTAATACATGTAGTAAAATACCACAAAACAAAAAATGTAGATTAATCATGTCCATGTGCATTACATACAGTATATTTATTGCCTTATTACACATTTTTTTTTAAAGAAAAAAATCAAGTTTTCCTTGTTTTACACGTTTTTTGCTTTTTATGAACATGTTTTCAATTATTCTTTCGATCTGAATTACATGATCCATAATTTCTGTTAAATTTGACACAGCATATTTTTTGAACCTGCTGCACATTTCCAAAACACCCAGTTTTGAAATCATCTAAATTTTAATTGCTTCTTCACAATTATCACTTTTTCTATCTGAAATTCCAAAACCCTCATCTTCCTTTGTAATCCTATCAATAATTTATTTTTGAAGCTCTTCAAGAGTAGCAATGCTGTGAAATTGAATGTCACTATCTACATGTAAGGTAGACTCATCTGTTGTCTGGTCACTTTTTAATATACACTGACAATGTAAAAATTGCAAAAAAAAAGACATCATGCACTGGCCACTGTACATAATAGACAGGTGGTCACTATACAAAGAATTGTTATGCAGGAAATTTACACTCGAAAAACCAATACACTAAAAAGTGGTTTCCATTCATAGGTGGTCACTTTTCCAGGTTTTACTGTAATATCCATTTAGTTCCAATTCGAAACAATTTTGTGCTTTACCACGAAGATATGGCGCATTCCAAATTCCCATCAGACCACATCATGTAAAATTACCCAATTTTATGCATACAAAACAACGTTTATGAAAGTTTCCAAACTACTTTGAACATGTGAAAAAGACGCTGAACACAGCGACTTATCATTATGAAATCCATATTTAAAGAAAGAGTTTTTAAAATACAAATTTAGAAACTCGAGAGAGGTAGACATGCTGGTATCTAATTTATTCGTCGATATTTACAGTAGTTTGGCAAAAATGCACAACTGGCAACTCGTTATGTTCAACTGACAAAGCACGTGGGTGGCTTAATTCGCTCGAAATTTGCATAAACTGCGCAAATACCGCACGTACGTTTTAGCAGATGCCTGTGTCCAATGCCAAAATTGTTTACTTTAGCACTGTTGACCAGTTAGGGGACAGACGTCACCCGGTCATCATTAGTCATTAGAGGCATAACATGCAGAGAGCTCACAAATCACTGGAAGACAAACACTTTCCGTTGCCATGGTTGCCAATAAAGGCTTTCCGGCAGCGGCAATGTCACTTAAGTCCTCAAAGAGTTGCGAGCACACGTCAATGGGGTTAAGATGAAAGGTTTCCAGAATAGCTTCCAGCTTCCAGATATGGCAAACATGAATAACTTTGAAACGCGCACAAAAGTACATCGAGCCATTATGAGTCAGCTCTGAAGAAGAGATTGCTAAAGAGGAAATGGAGGTAGCTGGGGCGCACCGGGGTATTAAAATTACGGTTTACAGAAGAAAAACCTTTGCAAACTGATTTCAAAATGGGATGTTTCCCCGCGATAACATTTATCTTATCCAGGGGCGATAGATGCACTCCTGAACCGTGCTCTGGAAAATGAACATGCAGCGCATGCGCGGAGGAATCCAACGCACCCAAGTTTTGTCTTTGCAAAACAGTTTTTGCGAATGATGTCACGACTGAATCAGTGCGAAAAAGAGTTTTGGCTATTTGCTGGCGCTTAAGGATGACGCAATGCACACCAAATGACTCGTTTTTAACCTTGGTGCATGCGCATGGCAGTAAAATGTCTGCTCGAGTGGATGACTCCAAGCTGAATACACGTTGCGCCATCTAACGTGAAGAGATGTCATGCGGTACCAAGATACCTTCCAACGCTATTGGCTATTCACGCTTTCATGTACTGATGGAATCGACATCTATGCCACGCCATCTAGCACCAATAAGAAAATAATGAAACAAAGTTGGCTCGACATCAGTTGCGAATTCCGCTGTATGTAGCAACAAACATCCCATCCTACAAAAGCTAGGGATGATGGACATGCAGTATATGTCATGCCATCTTGTAAAAAGGAAGACAGAGTTGGTCCAATTCATTTCAGGAACCATGGAACCAATTAATTTCAATCCACTTTAAGCTATGTCCACACCGGAGGAGCTTTCTGTTTTTGTTGCTTGTTCCTGCATCTTTAAACCTTCCTATAGATTCCCGAATGTCCATGAAGGTTCTTTATTGTTTATGTCAACAGAAGCAAAAGTTCCCCCAAGTTTGTTTCCATAAAAGGCGGTAAAGATCAAAGGGAGTTCAGCAACACGAGTAAACATTTCTGATTTTGTCAGATACTGTACCTGCAATCTTATGCTGCATGTGCAAACCTGCTCATACACGAGTCCTATGTTGTGTTTATTGTCTAGAAACGAGCAAACTTGAATATGCCGTTTCTATAAGTTGCCTGCCTAGTGTGGACAGAATGCTCCAGTATGTTTACGTATCTATAGTGAATTTAGATGTTTCTTGGGACTTAAATTGGACCCATCTTGACCAACACATACTGCAAAATCGTATGCAGGACCTGGAAATGACGTTGTATCCTGCTTAACTTCATACGATTTTGCAATATGTGCTAGTCAAGATCGGTCCAGGCTGGTCATAATATATGAAAGTTCTCTGCTGCTGACGTCGTCACTATAACGAAATCCAAACCAATTTAAGTAATTACCCGCACTTATACACACATGTAATATTACTCTGATGTCCAATAATGCCTGACCATTTTCGTGTTCATATGACCTTCCATATGACCCTACCTAGTAATTACCACCGACTATTACGTCTCCTGCAACTCGATGAAGAAATAATGAAATGTAAAGTTGTGATAGAAATCTGTTTAAAAACCAAGATCTACACCATCCATTTTTTCACAAGGCACATTGTTTAAACATACTCACCAAGCATTGAGATTTCAGGGTTTTGTGCGAATGTTGTTCCATACCATGCTGTCTGTTCCTTTGGATCAATTTGTCGACCGTAGCACTTCCTAGCTAAGTTTACAGTATAATAATGATTTTCTAGGTCTAATGAAGAACATTCTAAACACATCACGAGAATAACCGGTTCACTCGAAAAACTCCTAGAAAGCGACATTCTAAAAGCGACAGTCCAACCGAAACATGGAGGCCGCCATTTTTATTTAAAGTTGCGCAAGGCATTATGGTTCATGAGTAAAAACAAATGTGACGTAATACGCAGTAAACATTATCATATAAGGGGTAATCAGACAAAGGCATTGCGAATTACATGCACAGCGGCGGTCATAAAGTCGCTTATGCAAACGGAATGCAATATGGGTCTGCAATATTTCGTTTCAGCACGGCGATAACCTTAAGTGAAACTCTCAAACCAGTTCACATATCGATTGGGCACACGTGACTTAATTCACGACTGTTAAAGTGCGAAACGCAATGCCTCTGCCTGAGTTTCCTATTATGTAAGACTGAGTTGATTTTATAACACGATGCAACCCAAAAGAGAAAAAAATATTTTAATATTTAGGAAACATTAAATATAGTAATAAAACTAAAATATCGTAGGAAAACTTTTAACAATTATGAGGATTTTATAATATGTTTCGAACTAACACTAGATGATAAATTCCAATAAAATTCAAGGTTGACACCTTTATTTTCAAAATACATTTACACTGTGCATCAGTATCAAATATATAAAAAGCGTTTAGGCGGCAGTTAATGGTGAATCATTAATCATACTGTGGGTTAATTTCCCTATTACATGAACATCTACATGTGTTTTAACACAGCATAGTGTTAGTACAAATATTCAGTACATGTGCAATTAATACTAGCATAGGTTAACTCAGCAACATGCTGTTACTAAAACAAACAAATGTGCTTAAAATGGTAATAAAACACACCATATTTTCAAAACCGATAATGCGTATTGACAAAAAAGTCATTTTTCCATCATCGTGATTAAACAACTTAGAGAAATTAAATTAAGTTTTTCTTTCACTGTTTATTTCGATTAGTGTCCATTATACCGGTCGTTCTCTGATAACATCTCATGTACTGTACATGTAGACTCAACATCATTCAATTAATTTTTTATTCAGCGTGATTGTTATAGGATTCTTAAAGCCGGCCATACACGAGAAAAGTAATTTCTGGAAACTTGGCAATTTAAGGCGTGTCCGAAAAGTCAAGCCCATATTTCTGAGCATTTTACTATATAACCGTGGCTTTTAAAAATAAAAAATTTTGAAACTGAAAGTAATAAGACTTAATTTATGTTTTTATAACTGACAAATTAAAAATTAAATTTCTCGTAATTCACATTCTAAAAAACAGAACTTTTTGAACATGCCGTATTTCCAGATATAACTTTTCCCGTGTATGGCCGCCTTGAGAGGATATCCAGAGGAACGTTATACTTAAAAGGAAACCTTATAGTAAAACTGGGCTGTACATTGTACATGTTTCTTAAGTACAGCAGCTCGTTATTTATGAACTTGCAGAAATAAAATAATCGAAACAAAAAGTTCTGTAATTTTCTGAAAAAAATTACGAACACACATCCACAATATACTGTGACACAATTTTCTTCAACAATAACAATACAATAACAATAACCCTGACAATAACAATGATCGACAATAACCTTAGGCTATGCATTTATGAACTTACAGAAATAAAACAATCTAAATAACATTTTTTTTCAATCCAGTGTTAATTTTTGTCCTTTATACTGGTCGATCTCTGTGCAAATCACTCAGAAGCCCACATCCACAGTATACCGTGACACATCTTTCAATTTTTTATTGGACATGCTGTATATGAGCTGTAAAATCCTTGTGAGAACCATTGTGAAAATCCTAGACTTAAAAAAGATTCCTCAGAAAGACCCATCAAAGAATTCATTGCCTTCCAGTTCATCCATTGCCTATGCATGTTTCTAAAGTTCCACAACAGGTTATTTACGCACTTGCTGAAATAAAACAATCTAAATAACAATTTTCTTTCAATCCAATGTTAATTTTTACTGGACGATCTCTTTGCAAATCACTAAGAAGCACACATCCACACGCAGCATACCGTGACGCATCTTTCAATTTTTTATTGGGCACACATTCTTGAAGATCCAGGGGAAAACCATTATGAAAATCCTAAACTTAAAAAAAGATTCCTCAGCAAGACCCATCAACGAATTCATTGCCTTCTATAGTGACAATAACCTCGGGCCATGCATGTTTCCGATGTTCCACAACTGGAAGTGCTTGACAAATTCTTCATTTCCCAGAGTTTCATCAGCGATAAGATCGTCGCAGAAGTCCCGGATGAGCACCTGCACCGGCAACAGGCATCAATTTGCAGGAAAAGCCTCCATGTTCTGCAAAGGCATGGTGCATATCGCATCTCCTGCAGCTAAAAATACAGCTATTTGCAGACCAATCCTGCGTGCAGCAACAATGCAATCCTTTTTAAAATGATATGCGGTGGAAGGCACGGGAAGTGGCAGCGCGATACGAGACGGGTGCATCCGTGCGAAAGCCAGAATTGAAAATGGGTGTTGAGGAAAAAGGGGCACATTTGCATTTACAAGCTCGCTTATTAAGAGGAGGAGAGAATTCCACCGGTAAATATTCAAATAACGCAATTTCGCAGAAAGAAGAAGAAGAAAAAAAAACTCCGGGTTCCATTGCAGTTGACGACGAGGGGGTACTCCCAGGACGGCATTACTGCAAGGAAGAAAAGAGAGGAAAAATTACTCTTTGCTCAATGCACACTGCCAACGTTTGAGGGATCTTTTGTGAGTTTTTCGCAGATCCAGGAGCTATATGCTCGCGTTGAAAAGCAAAGCGCGCGCGGGGAAAACTGCACAAAAATCGGTTTTGAATCGAACCTTTGAAAATTAGATGGAACCAAAAAACGAGGCATGCGTTATCGGCTTGATGCAAGTAGTTTTCCACGTCTGAGAAATGTCAACGTTCCCATGGACTTGACCTCGCCTTCTCGGATTCTGGCAATGGGATGGAACCAGTCCACGTTTCTAAAGGAATTCACAATTTTCCCTTAAGAAGGTTCACCAGCTGCATGCCCAATCTCTTTGAGAATTGTGGCGAAGATACCGTGTATAGTTTTTAACATACAATGAAATGTTTTCAACAAGCATATGTTTGTTTTTCTATAGTATACAACCGAGGTAAATAAGTAGGAATTGTGAATTTCACTTTTTTTAAAACCGTTCATTTTAAATGAACAAGCAATTTCGTTTTTTACCTGATGGGGCGTGCATTGACCACTAGATGACCCTTCTTAAATTTCAGTGAATTTTAACGAAAATTCTACGTGGACAAATGCCTAAAACTATCTATGAAAAATTCCCCATGAATAACGGATCACTACAGTAAGTAGATCTTCTTAAAGGACTTTAAAACAGTTATTTTTATGATCATCCTCCCAATTGAGAGTGTCCCATTTTAGGCAGTGCTGGAGGAGAACTCAGGATCAATGAGGTCTACATTTCATAAATGAAGCACACCCATATTCCAATTAATATGAGAAAAATACAGTATAAAATAACATATAATATATACACATGCCCGGGCGATGCCGGACAAAAAAGCATGTGATGAAATTATACAAAACATATACTGTTAATATAAATGAAGCGAAAAAAATATACAAAATAAATAAAGATAAAAGACAATTGGAAATGTCCGGGCGACGCCGGACAATTGGAAATGTCCGGGAGACGCCGGGCAACTGGAAATGTCCGGGCGACGCCGGGCAATTGGAAATGTCCGGGAGACGCCGGGCAATTGGAAATGTCCGGGAGACGCCGGGCAATTGGAAATGTCCGGGAGACGCCGGACAACTGGAAATGTCCGGGAGACGCCGGACAATTGAAAATGTCCGGACGATGCCGGGCAAATAGAAATGTCCGGGCGATGCCGGACAATTGGTAATGTCCGTGCGCTGCCGAACAGTTTATAATGTCCAGGCGATGCCGGCCATATGGAAATTTCCGGGTGATGCCGGACAAATGAAAATTTTAGGGCAAAGTCGGACAATTGGAAATTTCCTGGCTATGCCGAACAATCGTAAATGTCCGGGCGTTGCCGGACAATTGAAAATGTCCGGGCGATGGCGGACAAAAGTAAATATCTGGGAGATGCCGGACAAATGGAAATATCCGGGTGGAGCCGGACAAATGGAAATATCCGGGCGAAGCCGGAGAAATGGAAATATCCGGGCGAAGCCGGAGAAATGGAAATGTCCGGGCGATGCTGGGCAAGTAAAAATGTTCGGGCGATACCGGACAATTGAAAATGTCCGGGCGATGCCGGACAAAGGGAAATGTGTCCTCATTAAATCCGAGGACCCAAGTTGACAGACAACATCGATTGTGAAGACTTTGTTGGTTGGCAACATATTTAGTGACCGAGCAAGGTGGCTTAGAGGTTGGCATCCTCGTCTTGCATTCGGTAGACTCAGGTTCGATTCCTGGGTCGGC
>JAQGBX010002555.1:0-19997 GCA_034698745.1 Megaphyllum sjaelandicum | reverse complement strand
AAAACTGAAACTGATCTGGAAATTAAACCTGATTTATTAATGTTTAACCATGAATTGGTTGTTTTTATGGTGCGAATCTTTTAAATTTTTATTATTAGTAAATTTAATTAGCAAAAGCGAAGTACAAAAAGAGTGCATGTGTCCATGTAGACATTTGTAATATACCTCCCCTCCCTTGGGTAGACAATGGTGTACAAAACGATACCCCCTCCCCCCCTTGGCTGTCTATATAAATAATGAACGGCCCCATAGTGACCACCTGCCTATCGTGTATACAGTGACCAGTGTGAGTTGTCTTTTTTGCAATTTTTACATTGCCAATGCACCTTAAAAAGTGACCAGATAATGGATGAGTCACGTTACATCTTGTTTTAACCCTTGGACATGATGATTCTGAACTTTTTTGGTTTTGTGTTTTTTTACTTCGTGTATTACAGTCTGTATACATGTATGAGTGCAGTGGGCATGTTCATTATTTTAATTAATTCAGTCATTCTATGTATAGTGACCACCCGTGTACAGTGACCAACATAGCATTTTTTTGGTGGTCACTCTTAACAGGTTTTAGTGTATATTCAAATAACGAAGCAACGACGCTCTATACTAAGCATCCCCCTTTTGCAACGATTATTTGGGATGACTCCATTTATAACCATGAAACTGACCGCATAAATAACCCAAAAAGAGGGCTATGTATATATGTTCGGTGTATAGCAGAAATGACGGATCTGGGTTATTATCCGTGTCATCGGGTGGGAGGGTTTTACCGCAGTGCCCCCTCGCGAGAGGCGTGGCGAAACGAGGGGGGAAATGAAGAGGACCTCACTCGACCTTTCCTCTAGCCCCCTAGATTAATTTAAAACGATATTACGCATACCTGAATGGGAGCGTGCGCCAAATAATCGAGGCTTTTCATCCTGATAAATCCGGTGTCATAAATCGATGAAAGTGGGGGCGCTGCGTGCGTGTACCTGGCGGCCGCTAGGAGGAGACAGAAAGAAAGAGTGAACGATATTCCCGCCTTAATTAGGCCATCTATCACTAGAAAGACACCGGGACGCCAATAATGTAGCCCTAGATCATCCCCGCGTGAAGCCAGAGGATAATGTAGAGAAAGATGAATACACGTGTGCATGCATGGCGTCGAGGGGTGGAAAGGGGGCGACACCGGCGCCCCTCAAAAATCCATATATCGCTAAAACTCTTGACGCGATGATTGCCTCTCTAAGGTGAGCGCTCAAAGTCAAACCCAAAAAAGTGCCCTTTGCTATGTACGGGAACGGTAAACGCAGTAAATTACCTCAAAAACTATAACACGCGTTTGGGTTGGGGAATGCAAAATGGTGGCTCCCAGGCTTGAAAGTCGTTGCGTTTCTAAGTTCAATTTGTTTTCAAATAAATACAGTAAATTGACGTGGACCAAAGTTGACCAAACCCTCACATTTCGAGGAATAGAGTACCGGTAATCCAATTTTCCAATTTTTCCCCCCGCTTACTTATGCTTTTAAATCGTATTCAGTAAAACCTGTTAAGAGTGACCACCAAAAAAACGCTATAAAATAATGAACGTGTAGGCGTACTCTGAACTCATACATGTATACAGTAATATACCACAAAATCAAAAAAAGTACAGAATCATCATGTCCATGTGCATTACATGCATGTTTATTTATTACCTTATCACACTTTTGTTTTGTTTTTTAAAGAAAAATTATCAAGTTTTCCTCGTTTTAAACGCTTTTTGCTTCTTACGATCATGTTTTCAGTCATTTTTTAGTTCCGAATAACATTATTGGCTAAATTATTCGAGAAGCACTAGGGTTAAACCAGGATGTGAAGTTACTGTATCTGGTCAATTTTAAGGTACATTGACAATGTAACAATGTAAAATCTGCAAAAAAGACAACACATACTGGTCACCGTACACGATAGACAGATGGTTGCCATGCTAGATGGCGTTACCCGAACGTTTGAAGTGGAATTGAAAAAAAAAACGTTGATTACGCAATGATTAGAGTATAATTTAGGCATCGCGAGAAGGGGAAATTGCGTGTTTACGACGTCAAATTAGAAGCAAATCGAACTATAACTGCATTTACATTCCATCATTAATCGCAAGATTTCCACACTCGCGTCCGCACGGTTACCATGACGACATTTCGTCCGAGAAAAAAAAATCATCTTCAAAAATTGAATCGAAATGCATAGCGTTCGCGGCTCCTTTAAATTTGAACCGCCCACGCAAGACTCCAACATGCCCGTTTTAAGGAGGTGGCCGTTTTCGGAGGTTCGAGGAAGAGCATTATCGATGCAACGTTCGTCAGGCGAGATTGCAAAACGCGGATTACTGGCAGAAACGCGATCTGGCCAATTGAAGATCGACTCGGAATATAAATAAGAAAAGCGCGGGTTTACATAGAGATAGATGATGAGCAATCTGATGGCCTCCCGTAGAGGACATTTCGTGCCACCTCCTGATATTCAACCATCAAAAAACTTCATTTTGAAAAGTTTTAACATTCGTGGCGCGATCTCGCGGCGGTTGTGCGCTATCGCAATTTTATTTTTAGCATCCATTCATCAGTGCCGATTCAAGTACTGTAATATTGTTCGATGGACGAGAATACATATAGCACCAACAATTGTGTACGTATGTTACCATTGATCGACGATAATTCATTGGGCCCTTATTAAGAATTCGCTTTATACGTATTTCTCATACAGGGTCCCCCCAGAAATTTCATTTTCAACTTACCGGACTTTTCCAGGTTAATGACAATGTCAAACATTTACACATTTTTTGCAAAATTTACTAAAGACAAGTTTGAATGTACCGTATATATTGTACTCGGATAACGTGGAAAATTTTAGAAATTGGTACATGTACTCAGAAAACGGGGAATTTTTTAAAATTTTGTCCTCGGGAAACGTGAAAATTTTTGCGTAAAAATATGTACACTGAGCTTGCCATGTTGAAGCATCCTATAGGATATGGACGAATAATGTGAATTTCTTCGTTGAAAGACGAATTCAGAATTTTGTTTTACAAATTTTCGTCTAAAACTTGCAAATTTTCGAGTTCTCGAGCATTCGCGTTAGAACTATTTAAAACAAATTTGAGATATTATGAAAAAAGATACGTTAATACGGTTATAATACTGGGAAATTCCTTGATCAAAGTTGCAGCATCTTTCCATTCATCTACGCGGGTATTAAGATTTCGTCCCAATTTCGATAAAACTACAAATTTGTTTATAGTTCGTGGTGAAGTGTTTTATCTTACTTCTGATACGGTTTTAACGAGAATACCTTAAGTTAATTGTTGACGTCTCTTGAAATTCGTCTTAACGAGGCTGGACTATACCATAATTTCTCAATTATTTCGGTTTAATTCCTTAAAATGTATCAAAAAAGACAACGACAAAATTTTACAAATTCAAACCTTTATTGATAGAGTAATTTTCGTAAATTATACATACACGTATAAAATGTGTACATTATTAAAATTTTAATATTTTCCAAGTAATCAACTTCGAATACCGTATGTTCGTAATTTATGATTTCACATAATTATTTATCGGATATTTTATAATATATTTCTCCGGGCAGGGGCCATCCATATATACGGAGTGTATATACACTAAGCTTTCATTGCATTAAGGAGATTTTCAAGAAGAAGTAATTAAGATTTTCACGCAAACTATATTCATCACGTAAAATAAAATCCATCATTTTTCAATGTCGTATTTTTAATGCGTGCGAGATTTTATCAGGGATAAACCTTGGAGGTCAATACGTATATATGGAAAGGATGTCGTCTGAAATTCTCAGAAACTATAAAAGATTTAATGCTTGAATTCTGCGAATGTCTTTTTAGGCCATATCTCAGACTAATGTTAATGAGATTTTTTTAAAGGGAAATATAATGTTCGTCTGCACAATTGCGAGAAAATGTATCTTTGTCCTTCCTATCGTCTTGGACATGTAATGGCCACCATGGCACCTCGTGTCTTCGACGAAATTCCCCAGACATGCATTAAAACGAAACAAATGTCCGGTTTCAAAGGGTGATAAATCTTCGCAACATACATTTTTTACACGCCAGCTAGGTTTTCATTTTTCATCTAATTTATATTTACTAATTTTTAAAT
This sequence comes from Megaphyllum sjaelandicum, assembly GCA_034698745.1. Lineage (NCBI taxonomy): Eukaryota > Metazoa > Arthropoda > Diplopoda > Julida > Julidae > Megaphyllum > Megaphyllum sjaelandicum. The sequence continues at coordinate 15,846 of JAQGBX010002555.1, read as the reverse complement.
AAACGTAAATTATTTTGAAAAATATTAAGCCGGAGCAATTATTTAACTTAATTTACTCGCTATATATACAGATATAGGCTTTTTAAATAACTTCTTCCTTATATCTTGACATATAAATGGTAGATTTCTAAGAAATCGTTGAAATTTTACAAAAAATTGACATAAATCTCGATTTGTGCACGGCAAATGGAATAATATACATGCAGCGTACGAAGTGTGTAAAACTTGCCTTAATTTCTCAGTATAAATCTATAATCGTGAAATACATCTTCAATTGTACATGAAATTTACACGTACGCTCGTATTTCGCGAATTTTTAACGTATATATCATGCATATAACATTCGTTACGTTTATAACTATGCTGAATATACATGTACATAACAACAAAATATATTCATCAATGGGATGAATTAAATGTGATAAGTGTTACAAAAATAACAAGTATTGATTTGTTATATACGTTTATAACTTTAATGTATGTACATTACATATAATAATAATAATAATAACATTAACAATATACATGCATGTATACCATGCGATAAAAAAACTATAGGCCTACAAGTGATAAATGTGATACAAAAATAACACGTACTTTAAAATGGTTTGCTCTGGATTAATTGGTATAGTTAAAATATTCTGCATGTAATTGATTTTCGACATTAAAATGTATCTGTGTAATTTAAATGTTTAAGCCGTGCAAACAATGTTTAATAATATTCAATCACGTATTTCATTTATTTTTTAGGAATGATAAATAATATTGACAAATTTAACGGCATGCTTAATCCCCCCCCAATTGCCAAACGCCGCCCCAGTATTGATTCCAAAATCAGTATTTTTATCGATAATGGCCATCAATCCACGTTTTTTCACAATATATTTTTCCACAATATTCTCTCTCGTGTACACTTCAATATATAACGATAAATGCACTTTGATAAAGTTCACTCGCTAGTCGGAATGTTGGCGCTGCGAATCGGAACAAGTAATGCGCGAAGTGACCATACTTGTACAGTGAAACCTGTCAAGAGTGACCATCAAAAAAATGCAATATTGGTCACTGTACATAGGTGGTCACCATACAAAGAATGCCCGAATTAAATTAAAATAATGAACATGTACACTGCACTAAAAAGCAATACCAAAAAAGTACAGAATCATCATGTCCAATGGTTAAAGCAAGATGTAACGTGACTCATCCGTTATCTGGTCACTTTTTAAGGTACATTGGCAATGCAAAAATGGCAAAAAAGACAACGCACACTGGTCACTGTACACAATAGACAGGTGGTAAATGATCAGTATACAGAGAGTATACTAGAAAAAACAATACACTAAAAAGTGGTCACCATTCAAAGCTGGTCACTTTTCCAGGTTTTACTGAATTTCGTATATTGTTACGTATACTCTCATACACATGTACCACGCGTAACACAAAGCAAATACGCTTTTAATTATATTTCGGCGATCATTCAATCGTCTTACAATTTTATGATCGCGCTTAATGTATTCACGAAATTTTTTGTTCGTATATTTTCATACAATTGCATGACGATGGTCGTGAAATGAACTTAGTATAGAATCGCGCCAAAGCATATACGGTACATACATGTATACCGTAAGAATAAAATGGAGCGAGTAGGCTTAACGCTAAAGCAGTCCCAATGTTTCATCATTATCACGGTGAATCAGCCTTTACTTCTTGAGCCACTTTGCCTTTCGATATAACACAGCGTTTTATATCTCGGGAAGGGGATTTTATAGCGTCTCTATATATCTAGGTCCTCGCCGATATTGAAAAGGGCGGAAAAAAAAAGCGTTATAACGGTTAGGGTCCCGAGTCGTAGCTATCAGATGAGCCCGCAATAGAGAGCACCGCAAAAAACACTAAACGGGTGATAAATTGTGATAGAATTGCAGGAAGCAGACAGGGAAACGAAATTACATTCAACGGAAAATGTATTATCATCATCGTGGACGAGCAAAAGATCGCTCCGTAAAAAAAGTCCTTTAGTCGAAGCGCCACTTGGCCTTTTTTTTGGCGATAATCCGATTGGTTGTTTTCGCAAACTCACGACACGGACGCGGAATAGGTTTTAATCGGCGATTTCCATCGTTCTCTTTCATTAAAATCCAGTTTTAGAAATCGGGACAGTATAAATCTAGTTTTGGAGAATCAAACCACCGCCATATTGAAATTTTAAAAAAATTGCCTAAATTATATTTAAAGCGTAAAATGCACGCAAAACGTAGATGCGAGTGAACAGTCCTGAATAACAGTGCGTTTTAAAATCATAAAATTATTCGAAATAATCGCAGCGTGAATAGGTGGCGCTGCTAGCTTCAATAAGCGTAAGCCAATGAGCGCTAAATGTGCCACTCTGCGTGAATCCGTCTCACGCCCAATGAATGCATTTTCAGTTAATAACGTACCATTTTAAAACACGAGCATATAACAATTAACAGTTAGTTAACAAATGTCTTGCTACATAGACAGTACGAGGATAACGTGCCAATTTATTTAATGAAACAGATCAAAGACGTGTAAACATCATGTATCTGAAATGTCTCAGATTCGAATGTATGGAAATATTCCAAGTTTTCACAAATAACCTATACATTAAACACATTTAAACCTACGAGACTGGTGAAAGATATCAATGCTGAGAAAGGTATCAACGTACGAGTTTAGGCATGAACGACTTTATGCAAACGTGTAAACAGCGTGTAAAGTATATTTGAAAAAGTACATGCATGTTTTTACAGTATACAGTATAGGTCGCCATGTTAGGAAAAATTTAATAAAAAATATGCAAATTTTGCAAGTTGTTACGTGAACATTTACGTGAAAATTTTTGCATGTTTATACTCTGAAAATGTAGCTTGCTTAAACTCGGAAAACGTGGGGAATTGTGCATGTTTTTTCTCGGAAAACGTGGAACATTTTGCAAGTTTGTACTCAGAAATCGTGGGCAATTTTGAAAGTTTAACCAATGAAATTTTCTAAAATTTTGTAAAATTGACCAATGAAAATTTGGAAAATTGTGCAAAATTGTCAAATGAAAAATTTTACAAAATAACACATTGAAAACTTGAAAAATGTGCAAAAAATTTTACACGGTTTCACTGATTAAATTTTCAAAATTGAACAAAATATAATGATTATTTAATATTTATAAATTAAAAAAAAATCATGAATTTTTGCTTTGCTAAATTGCACACATTAACACGTTTTATGCACACGTCATGTTGCAAATCTAAAGTAATTTACCATCATATCTGCATGTCTTCGTCACGATTTTTTGATTACATGCATGCACCTCCATATAATGTAGGGCCTATATTACTCCATATTTTTGTATAAAGAATACTACACTGTAGATCTTGAATGTCCTAACACCCAAATGTAGTTACTTTCATGGACAACAGTCGCGTTTTATTTACAGCAAACTCACGAGTATATACCTAATTACCACCAAAATTTACTTTCAGTGCGCATGCATGCATAAACTGAAATTGACGAAACAATGACGTGATAAAACAACCGCAAATAAATATGCGTCGAAAAACACGCATCCACGCATTGCAGGAATCTATTTCTAGGAATAAATAAAACCAAAAGAATAGAAAGAAAAAAAAGCAATATCCGTTCAAATTGATAATTATTTTCCAGGCAGGTAGCGAAATGAAACCGCACGCATTCTCGCATATATTTATACGAAGAAATCAGGACCGCATTTCATTAATGCCATGCATGCTGCAGCTATAGGAATTAATAGGGAAACTATTTTGATTTCTTCTGAAATTTAATTACAATTACGTATACGAGTGGATCGTATATAAGTTGGGCAATAAGCTCGGCGTGACTCCGAACCGACAGAAATATCATTGCATCGATTTTCTCTATATATTTTCATTAGCATGTATATTATCGAAAATGCAATTATTGTTCGGTCATGTTACTAGCAAATAATCGCTCCGATAATGCACCGGTATCGTGTATCCCCGAATTCAAAGGCCCCAAAAGCCCCATTTAAGGGGCTGATGCGCGATGCAAGGGGGATGGAATTTCCCTAATTTTCAGCTAGGTTTTTTATTATTTGGAGAAATCACATTTCCGGAAACGTGAACCCCTTTTTTTGTATCCATATTGCTCTTGGTATTACGAGATACAAAAATTGATATTTTCATCTATAGGGACCAGAATTTCGGATGAAAAGACAATAAGAGCGGAGCGTGCAGACATATTCGGTATGCGGTCTCACCGGGGTAACCGACTAACCGCCAACTATTTTTGCGCTTATTATTTGACCAGCCGCGGGATCCGTAAGTATTAAGTTACACAAATTGTTTATCAGTTGCAATGCGTGTAATAACAATAAACGTCTGAAAATGCATGGTGCGCATGCAGGGTTGAAAAAAAAACAACCAAAAAAACAGCAACGCAGGGAACAATTTCCCTGTTCGAGGGAAATTGCGTTCGTGGTTCTGATATATCAGAACCCTGTATACATTAAGTGTATTACCATCGTTGCAAAAATAAACTAAAATCAAATTATTTGGCCAATACCTGCGATGGTACATGTAATACTTTAATTCGACAAAATCGTAGATCGTATTAACCATGGTCCGTTTTTACATGGTCACTGCTGAACCGAACTAGTTAAAAAAAATTTTTTTTCAAACCCCAATTTTGAGAGACGAATAATGTCTTATTAATGTCCTAATAATGCCGAGTATTTCCAATACATACGATGTTTTTTTGACAAAAAAATATACAGGGTGTTTTTTCTCGCATCGTACAGAAAAAGAGGGGTGGTGTGTAGAGGGACCAAAAGGGAATCATTTGATATAGGGAACCTATGGGCGCAGATGTCAAAATAACGGAGATAGCGATTTAGAGGAGCTGCTTGAGGACCTTCCGTTAGCCTTGTACCTAGACACGTGGTTTCAACTTTATGGCGGCCCGGCCCATTGGGGTGTCGACGTCCGAGCATACCTAACTGAGACGTTGATGGTCGCGATGGTCCTGTTGCGTGGCCAGCAAGATTTCCCGACCTGCTTGATTTTTTTCTTATGGGGTGCAATGGAACAAATGGTTCACGAAACCCCAGTCAAAGATGCCCCAGTTGACAACGAACAGGACCTCGTTGCTCGCGCTGTCATGGCTGGCGAGCACGTAAGGCAAAGCTCCGAAATGTTTGTCAACATGCGAGGATCCATGGGTGACCCGCATTGATAATTGCATTGAGAAAAACGGTGACCAATTTGAGCACCTTTTGTAAAGTGGCGATTTGTGTCCTACACATAAGGAATATCTTTTCAGTTCTGTGAATGTAATTGTAATTCGTTTTTGTGCACGTTGAGTGCAGGATTGCAGCATTTCAATTGTGATATAAATCCTTTGCAATGATAGATTTACGCTGTAAATCGTCATTATCTCCGTTATTTGATGGTTCCCTATCTCAAATGACTCCCTTTTGGACCCTCGACACACCCTCTTCTTCTGTACGATGCGAGAAAAAACACCCAGTATATACATGTATATAGACAGTATGAATATACAATTTTTCAAACAACGATTTTTCAAATATCTTAAAAACATTTTTTCAAATTTTAAAACTATTTCTCAATTGTCAAGAATCGATGTCAAGTATCTCCATTCGATGCAATTTCTTTTCCAGAAAAATAAATATGTATATACAATTTGTAGAACAACGATTTTCAAGTATTTTGAAAATATTTTAATTTTTTTTAAACTCTTTCTCGATTATGTACATGTACATTGATTGAAAGATGAAAAAATTCTCTTAAAACCTCGAGTTTCTCCAATCGGGGCAATTTCCTTTTTCAAGACTACTTTTCAGGAATTTTTAAATATATTTTTCAAAATTGTCAAATATTTACCATAGAACGATACCATTTCTCCAACTAAGCGCTATAGTTTCGTTAAATAAGGGCACAATTCTTAAAAAGCAATACAACGATACAATTTTTAATATCGTATAAAAAAAACATACATTCGTGCTATATTTCGGTTGTCATATTTGTGAATTTACTTCGAATTTCGTGGATATGTTCGATTATCCAGGCAACATCGTTTTTTAATCTCTCCGGATAACCGCGAGTATACACGTAAACAAAATTAATTTCCGGCATTTATAAAAGAATAAAATACTTTAAATTATGGTTATTTTCTCGAGCAAAAAAATCGTAAAAGTAATATATTTTCAATTAAACGTTGATAAAATTTGCTTTCTACATAATACAGTAATAAAACCATAGGTACATTTCACTCACCCGAACTGGATCGATATTTTCCTCGAAAATCCAACAAGCGTATATACATGAATTCTGATAAAACTAAACACGTTGCGTTTACTGGTGTTACTTCACCGCAAATATTGGGGTCTGTTGGAGGAAATGGGCAACACATATTCGACCTGACTTGACCTCCATCGAACATCACCATAATTCTCATCCAAAAAATACAGGTTTTCCATAAAGTGGAATGTTTCTGATGCATGCCAAAAACATGTATCGATATAAAAGGATTAGGTTTCGTATACAGTGGAACCTAATTGAGAAGAACTCGCTTAAAACGAATTTCTGATGTTACGAACTCATTTTCTGTCCCCGTACAATGAGGTATGGACGAATAATGCTATTTTTTTCGTTTAAGACGAATTCCGAATTCGAACGAATTCGAAGTTTAGACAATATACATGTAGATATCAATAAAAAGTGTACGTTACAACAAGCAGTACAATCCCATTCCAATACATGTGCATAAGGTAGGATTTCACCAAAACTTTACTTCTTACGGTTTAAGACATGTTTTGTCTTCATACTGTATATCATATTACGAACTACGGTTTAATTAAACAAATTTTAAGATTCATCGAAATTCGACTGTATAATTTCGCAGGTAACGAACTAAAGCACAACATGTTGCGTAGTTATTTCAAGAAAGCAAATTTGGCAAATATCATGTCCGAGTCCAGGACAATGTTTTAAAATGCCCAAAATAATCGCGGTACAGTTACGAAAGTCGCTTAATTCGATCACGCTTAATCCGATCAACCATTTTTTTTATCAAAACCTGCAAAACGATTTTTTTCCTACAATGCCCCGTGTTAAAGACGCCGCTCAATTGGATCACTCATCGCTTAATTCGACTTCCCTGACTCATCTTCCCTGACTTAATTTTCCAGGTTTTAAAAAAATTGGCCTGACAAATGACAATGTCGAAAATTTACATATTTTGCAAAATCGGTACAGGAATTTTTTTCAAAATTTACTAATGACAATTTTGAAAATTAATACTGCATAGTAAAATTTTAAAAAAATGTGCATGCAAAATGGAAAACGTTTTGCAAATTTGTACCTAGAAAATGTTCAAAATTTGTATTTGGAAATCGTGAGAAATTTTGCAATTTTGTCCTCGGAAAACGTGGGAAATTATGCAAATTTGTACTCGGAAATTCATGGAAAATTTTGAAACTTTGTACACGGAAAACGTGGAGAATTTTGCAAATTTTTCCTCAGAAAACGTGGAAAATTTTTTGATTTTGTCTTCTGAAAACATGGAAAATTTTGCAAATTTCTACTTTCAAAACATTTCTACTTTGAAGAAGTGGAAAATCTAGACATTCCTATATTTTGAAAACGTGGAAAATTTTGCAAATTTCTACTATGAAAACGTGAAATTTTTTGTAAATTTCTACTATATGAACACGTGGAAAATTTTGCAAAATTCTACTTTGAAAACGTGGAAAGTTTTGCAAATTTATGCCATGAAAACGTGGAAAGTTTTGCAAATTTCTACTTTGAAATGGACCATGTACATGTATATAAGCTGACTTTAAAAATAAGCCATTCTTTTCCGACTTTTCCTGGTTTTCGAGGTCTGAGGTCTTTTTCTAAACAAATATTTTAAACATAATGTACGTAAATACATATATACGATCAAATCTTTGTATTTTTAAAACAAACAGCAAGCTATTTCGATAATGTCATAGTTTAGCGTGTTTCTTGACAATCGCTTACATCGATCAAAATAGCTGGAACCAACGTGATCGAATTAAGCGGCTCCCACTGTATTTCTAAAATTTAATTTTGTTGAAAATACCGAGAAACACCTTTTCGAAACAACTTCGGTTAACTGCAGGGTGACAATTCAATAAAGCTCGCAACCATAAATAAACGGTAAAATTCCTCAACAAATCTCGCCTAAAACACTGTTCAAAATCGTGGGCGGTTTACGTGAACGTTGAAAAAAAAAAAACGTATACAAGTTTTTCCTCCGATCCTCGTAAAAAAAAGCTTAAATTTAAGCCCGTAGCTCGAGCGTGTATATATGTACAAAGAGTAACAATTTAGCTGGGCTAAGTGTCTTATTTATTAGCTTCTTTTTGTCCAAATTTTCGGACCACCGACGCAATAAATAAGCGCAGAATTATGTAACACGCTCGACTTATCGAAACGAGGCAATTGTAAAAAAAAAAAAACAAGTCACTCGCTTTTTTGGGGGGTAAAAATGAGGAATTTTCTCACACATTATTTCGGGTAATGTCCAGTCGTCCTTCGTATATAGGAATGTCTCTATCTAGATGTATTTTCAGTTTATGGTTTCAGAAGCGAGACGCATCGGTCATCGAAGACCACACAAAGACAGTTTGCTGCTCGATTTTCATGACCCCGCGGGCTACCCTACCCATACACAAATTCAGGATGCGTCACCCTCCCCGTCAGTCGGCCTGATAACGGACAGACCCACCTGCAAACTGCAAAAAAAAAATAACACCCAGGCGGATGCTGCGTGTGTTCAAAAACACAAAAATTACGTTTCTAATTGATTTCGCCGCGACTTCCCACCTCTGATTTAGCCGAGCGATCAATTTTCTTAAGGCTGCTTGCACCAACCTAGAATTTAATGGCAATTTTTATAGTCAAGGTGTTTTTAAATTGGTCGGTGCATGAAAACGGTCATTAGAAGGAGCGAGTGATAACATCTATAGTTGCGATTAAGGTTCATAAATGGACTCCCCCCCCTCCCTGTCCGCATTGTGTCCGGTCAATCAGGACCCACCACCCTTCACCCTATTCGGACGTCCGAAACTTTTAAAAAAAATTCGGAAAATTTTGAAAAGTTTGCAAATTTTGAAAGTTTTAAAAATTTCAACTTGGAAAACGTAAATTTTGAATTGTGAAAAGGTTGAGAATTTTGAAAATTTCTCCTCGGAAACTGTGGAAATTTTTTTTACAAATATATACTCGAAAACAATTGAATATGTTGCAGAATTGTCCTGGGGAAATTAACTTAGACATTTTTTTGAAAATTTGTCCTCTGATGGAAAAACTTTGAAAATGTTGCAAATTTGTCCTCGGGAAAACGTGGAAAAATTTGTAAAGATGTCCTCGGAAAAGGTTGAAAATTTTGCGAGTTGATGCTCGAAAAAAATGAAACTTTTGCGAATTTGTACTGGGAAAATTTAAAATTTTGTAAATGGACCCTGAGCTTTAAAGTTCTTTGAGTTTTCCAGGTTTTTCCAGGACTGGGCTTACCCTGTTTATTGACTTTTGCAATTTATAACATCACCTAATGCGATATTGCGCTCACTTTCCCTTTTACATGTACTTTGGGAACTGATTTTATTTGGCATTTTTTTTTTCAAGTGGACGTCCGAGATGGGCATACCTCCCCCCCCCTCCTTCCCTCTGTCCATATTGTGTCCATATCACTAATTGGAAACTGGATAACACAAAATGGAAACTGGATAACACGTTAATTTCTTCGTTTAAGACGAATTCGGATGTAACGAATTTGCAGTAAAAACAAATGAATTTCCGATTCCCCGAGCATTTACACGCTGCATTACTTCAAAACGAAAGATGAAAAAGGTACTGTAAGTCATAAAAGGGAAATCCCCGACAAAAGTTGCAGGGCCTATCCGATTATTTGCGGATTATCCGTAAGTTTCGATTATCCAGGAAGCCCCATTTCTCAATCTCCGCAGATTATCCGGAGTCGGCCGTATTAAGACACGTTTTGAAATGTCGATTAGCCTAATCAGAGTTTACCGTACGTGTATATACCTGGCCATAAATTTCCGTCTTAAATTCTGTTTTTTTTTTGGACAACATTAAGGGCACCTCCTCATTTCGTATACAGTGGTCAACTTTGTGGGAGGTGAGACGGTAGTAATTGAATGCTCCCCCTTCCGGAGGGAATGTGAAACAGTGAATGTAAGCAGCTCGAGGGGCGCACCTTATCTTCCACGACGTGTGTGTTTCCCCAACAAATAATTATTATTTTACTCGACATTTTGTCGAGTGGAAACAAAAAGGAGGCGGCATCGGGCTCCGTATAATCGACGCACGATTTGCGGCACGGTGTTTGTTCGGTGAAAAAAACCCCTCAATTCCCAATGCCACACGTTGGGAGGCTTTCTCGATTTGGTGGATGATCCACTTTAATGCTTCATGAGGCCATGCGCTGATGCAACGGGGATAAGGCGCTCTGAAATTAGCGGCTTTTGTTTGCTGTCATTTGCCCGAATCACTTTTACCTCGAATTTCGCCATTCGCGTGCCTGTTTTATAATTGGTCGTTTTCATTCATGGAAAAAATTGCTACTTTTTTTTAAAAAAAATGTGCATTTATGCTACGTGTAAAGACCACTTGCACGTACAAAGGCGAAGGTTTCTCGAAGGTTACGTACCCCGGCCTGTCACCGGGATGATTGTGACAATCACTTTGTCCAATTTCACCAAATTATGATACACGAGTTTACGATGTTTCCAATTTTCCTTACTGTATCTGTAACGCCATATATAGTTTACAAATACATGTACATGTAAAACCTGTTACGAGTGACCACCAAAAAATTCTATGTTGGTCACTGTACACAGGTGGTCACTAAACAAAGAATGCCTGAATTAAATTACAAAATGAACATGTAGATTGCAATATACGTAGTAAAAAACCACAAAACTAAAAAAGTACAGCATCATCATGTCCAAGGGTTAAAGTAAGATGTAACGTGACTCGTCCGTTATCTGATCACTTTTAAGGTACATTGGCAATGTAAAAATTGCAAAAAAGACAACACACACCAGTCGTTGTACACAATAGACAGGTGGTCACTAAACGGAGAATTTTTATGAAGGAAATGTACACTAGAAAAAGCAATGCACTAAAAAGTGGTCGACATAAACAGGTGATCACCATTCAAAGGTGGTCACTTCTCCAGGTTTCACTGTAACTTATTAAAGCGCTCAGAATCGTTCGTGAAACTTGCCACAAATACTCAGAAAAACGTTGCTTACTTTCGACGTGCAACTTCCGATCAGCTTCTTTCGTGCTTGTTTTCAGCATCTTGTTCCAGCTTTGGGGCGCACAATGAACGCTGATATCAGCGTGATGGTCAGTGTGCTCGGTGGCGCCAATGCACGCTTTGTGCTTGATGAAATATTTCGCGTAAAACCTCGCGCATGCGCATTAGCATCTTATGATGAGCGCAGCCTGCACAGGACACGTTTTTACGGTATATATGTGCATGCATGCTACACTTTTGACAAATAGTGATCTGGCCGGGTGCCACTGTGTCTTAAAAAACCTGCTTTCGGATTTCCAACAAAAGATTGTTACAAACATTCTTGAAAGCTTATAAGCGCTTCCTGTAAGCTCAGCTGCAGCCATGGTTCTGCTAATCGTTCTTGGTGTGCACCCTCATTTGAATAGCACGTCACATTCTTATTCCACTTGGTGGCGCTAGTGTACGCCGAGTGGTAAGCGCCTGCAATAAGCATTCTTTGTGCTCGCACCCGATCACAGTACTCGTGCTCATAAATACGCGATGTACATGTAATGCCCTATTCACAATGCAAATATCTAGGACTAAGACAGACGTGGCACATGCGCAGATGATAATCCCACAGAAATGTGGGATGTTCTGACTGAGACAAATCAGGCAAGAGCTCCAATTTCGTATTTTCTTCTGGTTCAAAACCACAGCATTCTGGAATACTTTATACGGCGCTTTACTAAATGGCTTTACAACATGTCACAGCGTATAACGGATTTATTCATTCGAAGAGACTCAGCTCTTATGACGAGTTTACACATAATTTACAATAGGTAATTTGCAATTTTTGTACCAACAGAGTGACAAGTAAAATAGAGTGAAAATAAAGTGAAACATAATCCATTGTTAAGTATTTTTTTTAATAAATTAATATGGAAAATTATTCAAGTTGGGTTTGTTGAATCATTCCATATTGTGAGGCTTCTCTATATAAGAGCCACATAATGTCTTAGTTGAACAAACCACTGAACCTCTCAACAACATGAGACTAAGACAGTGACCTTTTCAAGATGGCGCCTGTGACCGTCTTAGTCCTAGGTTCTTGCATCGTGAATAGATGCGTAACAGGATGAATAAGTAACAGGTTTGAAACTAATCACATGGAAACACTTTACAATATCTGACCGAGAATACTCTGAAAAGTGCTGAGAATCTTCCCAATCACGTTAGGGGCTCAAAAACACCTCGATGGTGTTCAGAAACACTTCAGAAACACGCTGCGCACATATATAGTGAATACCAGGAAAAAATTTACCCAAAAAAGTTTAATTATAATATTTCGCTTCTACGGTGATAAGTAGGCCTATATGAATATGATTTCATCTGCACGTTATTAATATTACCCGCATCTGCAAACTAAAATACAAAAACAAGGTGATAAAGCGAAAATAATAGTAATGATCGAAATTTTAATAGGATAAGATCTCCGGCAGGAGCGCCGTGACCGCGCTTCGTTCTAAACCCCAGCTGCTTAGGGCTTATAAAACGATAATCCTTTTAAGCGAATGGTACCCGGTATACCGAATACGAACAATCTGGTTAGTTCTCACGACGACCATTATACGAGGGCTAATTATTGCTTAAATATTCATCGACTCGCTCAAAAGATTTAAGCCACGAAATCAAAGCGCAAAAATAAACACAAACATTGGATCCGCGATGGGTTTTCGGGTTTGTTCGGGGTCAGTCCCTGCACGTGTACCCCCTCACCGTAAATAATCGGTAAAATGTGGTCAAATTCGAAGCTCGGATTTGGTTCTAAAAGCCTATTAATAGGTTTTTGAACGAAGTCACGCACCATCTGGCCAACAGCTTGAGGCGAACCCATGGCGCTATTAACGCCTAATTGTTTGTAAATTGATATTGGCTCCAATCCGGATTAAGATTACGGGATTGAACAAACATTTTACGCGTGTACACGGTAGCACCTAATTCACGTTAATAATGTCAACAAAACAACGATGCAAATAGGGTCAGATCGAGGTGCAGGACCTTATCCAGTTACTGTAGCTTATCGTGATGACAACTACATGTACTTTACCTGTTGGTGATAAAATATAAATGTTCAACTCTTGCATGCAGGTGTATACGCGTTTAGAAGATGATTTCATCTGGCATGTATTCTTGTTTTCAAAAACAAACCATCAATTTACGGTAAAACCTGCTAAGAGTGACCACCAAAAAAATGTTATGTTGGTCACTGTACACAGGTCGTCACTATACAAAAAATGCCCGATTTAAATTAAAATGAATATGCACACTGTACTTGTAGACTGCAATACATGTAGTAAAAACCACAAAACCAAAAAGTACAGAAACATCATGTCCACTATATATGTGCATATTACATACAGTATACTGTTTTTATAATATTGCATTATTACACATTTGTTTTTTTTAAAGAAAAATTATCAAGCTTTCCTCGTTTTAAATACCTTTTTGCTTCTTAAGATCATGTTTTCAGTGATTTTTTCGATCTCAATAACATAATTGGCTGAATTATTTGAGAACCACTGGGGTTAAAAGCAGGATTTAAGGTGACTCATCCGTTATCTGGTCACTTTATAAGGTACATTGGCAATGTAAAAATTGAAAAAAAGTCAACTCACACTGGTCACTGTACACAATAGAGAGGTAGTCACTATACAGAGAAATTTTATGAAGGAAATGTACGCTGGAAAAAATAAAACATTAAAAAGTGGTCACCATTCACAGGTGGTCACTTTTCCAGGTTTTACTGCACGTTTTAAAGGAATAAATATTGACTTTCCTCGAAATTCGTCTTAACGAGGTTTGATTGTTGTGATATTGAACGTTACTACGGATTAAGGTCCCTCCATAATGTATGATTTCGAATTTATTTATAAAATGCAAATAAAAGTATTGTCTTCTTTGAAAAAAGAGAGATGTCAACTCCATTTCTTAATTTCAACACATACACGCACGTTGAAGGCAATCGAGTTTCTCCCGCTGCCTTAACGACCATAATTCAAAACCAATAAAATATAATTAGTTTTCATTGAAGCCTTTTGTTGTTGACGGGAAATCCCGTAGAATGGAGGTTCAACGCATTGTTTCAAGGTGAAATTTGGAAATTTATGGCGAGAAGCACCTTCCCCGTCGGTTTGTGGGAACAAGGACTGAATTTTCAACCAAAATTAATGCGTGGGCAGATAAATGGGTTGGGCGAAAAAAAAAATGAGGTGCGGAGAGCGAATCGGTTGAATCATGCATTTGGTGTACAAATACTTCCAGAATAGATTCAAAGATCGAGCGGTTTTTGTGGCCAAAATAAACAAACGCTGACATTTGAATTTAAAAAAAACATGCCTGTCATTACTTGTAAGGAAGACAAGCAGTTGCTTTGTTGTGAAAGTTGCTACTTTTATAAGTTGTACATGTTTGAATAACGTGACTCGTGCCGTTTGTGTACACCAATGAATGACTTCACGGCTGCCAAAAATGTTATTCGTAAAGATTCTGTCTGAGTACCCCGATTATGAAAAACGAGTGCTTCGCGTGTTTTAAAGGTACAGTTATACGGTATCAGGTTTGGGGGGTGGTTAAAATTATGGGAAAACTAACAAAACGGTTTTAAGGTTTTTAAATACATGCTTTTGCATGTAAAAAACACGTTTTAAATTATATACAGGGTACCCCAAAACCTTAAAAGCCAGAGAACTTGAAAATGTCTGAAGAAGTCAGGGAAGAATAGTTTATTTTGAAAAAGTCAGGAAAATTCAACGTATATAGTACTGTTGTTGCGATCCAAAATTATTGCTTCTATACATGGATGTTGGCTCAGGGCCCATTTTCAGAGAGGAAATTTGTCAAATTTTTTCACGTTTTCCGAGTACAAATTTTCCACATGTTCTGAATACAAAATTGTCAACTTCTCGATATTTTTTAATGCAAATATTTTTAAAAAAAATTCAATTTTTCTCTGTTAATTTGCATAATTGTAATTAGTGAATTTTGCAAAATATGTTCATTTTTGTCATTGTCATTGGTCTGGGAAATTTTTTTAAAACCTGGAAAAGCCAGGGAAGTTGAAAGTGAAGTTTCTGGGGGAACCCTGTATCTGCATGTGTTGCGTGGGAACACCGAGGAAACAAACTGAACTTTTTTTTTCCGAAACTGCAATTTTCCGATATGCAAGATTTCGAAACAGTTTCCCGATTTTCCGAATTGGGAGTTTGTTTCAGAAACTCGTTTTCCAGTTTCGGAAACCAAGTTAATATGAATTATTTTAACACGGACGTGTAAATTTATGCAAATATAGTAAAACCAAGAAAAGTGACCACCTTTAAATGGTGACCACCTGTTTATGTTGACAACTTTTTAGTGTATTGTTTTTTCTTGCGTATACATTCCCTTTATGTACAGTGACCAGTGAGTGTTGTCTTTTTTGCAATTTTTACATTGCCAATGTACCTTAAAAAGTGACCAGATAACGGATGAGTCACGTTACAT
>JAQGBX010002554.1:0-19998 GCA_034698745.1 Megaphyllum sjaelandicum | reverse complement strand
TTGGGAAAAAAGTGCGGACTTTACATGAGGGCGGACTACACACGAGGGCGGACTATACTTGCGGGATTAGGGTATATTGTCGGATGTAGACATGGATGGCATACATGTACATGTATGTGAAGGAAACATATCTTTGACAACAAGTCAAACAAAGCATTTCTCAAGATATGATATTATGTACGCTCGTGCAGTGTAAATATGCGCAGTAAATATTAAAAACTGGGAACAAAAATATATCTTAAGATAGTGCCACGTTGAACACCTGCGTAAGTATACACTGCAAGATGTCTTGTTTAACAAGTTATTCTCCAAAGTATGGATTTAAACTTAAAGCACACAAATACTTATAAAATAAAATCCTTTTCAATTAATATGTATTCTTGAATGTAGCTAAGTTCCAAATTTAATACGGATTCTTAAAAAGACGATTTTTATGCAGTTTCAGATTACAATAATTTCAAAAATCTCTGTCTGTGTTAACTGTTATTTATGACAACAATTAATAATAAATACACGGATCAAATCGTAAAACTTACATGAAATTGTTTTTTCACATCCAAATTCTTGGTGCAAATTGTTTGTCAGGCAAAATTTTATCAAAAACAACAGCCACTTACACACGTTCATATACTTGCCTACCTTTCTAATTTTGTTGTTTTATCTGTGAAAATATACCGTTCAATCAAGATTTAAGAGGCTGTCCCATGTCACGTCTTTTTGGCAATTATGCTTTTTTAAAATTCTGCATAAAACTAGTAGTAGGCCTGCTGTATTAAATCGAATTTATCGAAAGCTATACAAATGAAAGTCATAAATTATAAAATATTATTGGGCACGTTATTTGCACGTCACGTAGGCAAGCTGGTTGATAAAACTGCACGTATGATGACTACAGCGTTTGTTGAATGACTCATTACCTTTATCATAATCTAAGAGATAGCTTATCGTCTTGAATAAAACATGTCACAACAGTTGTCGCCAGAGACATCTTGTGAGGAAATCGAATTCTGTTAAATGTTTAAAATATTCAGTTTGTATACCATGTATAAAAACACGTTTTTGTGTACATAATGTTCTAATTTTGAGTACCATGCTTGAAATAGTAGGTTTATTAATGCTACATGAAACTGAAACCTTTTCTTATCCTGCAAATTCTTGTATAACTTACTTGTATACTGTTTATGTTTGGTGTTATAAAAATATTATTAACATAACCTATGAATGCTAAAGACATTTATATCAAATTTACACTTAAAGGACATGAAAATATAACTTACAAACGATTAAGGTAATTTTTTTGGCATTCTCATCAAGATTAAATTTGGGCCATATTTCTCCAATTCTAAATGAGGACTTTTTTTTTCCGCAAATTCAGATAACTATAAATTGAGTATGTTTAGTGCTGTTAAAATGCAATTAATATGTTCAGTATTTGTAATAGATATTTTCATTCAAAATTCTGTGTGCAAGATTTTTTTCAGAAGTCTCCTTCATACGAATAATTTTCATTAAAGATTCGAGACTATTAATTCAAAGCAATGCGCCAATATTTCGATATTGGCGCAGATATCAGAATTTTTATAGAAATTTAGGCATTGATTTCGTTTTGTTAGTCAAAATCCGCCAATGAAATTCCAACATCAAACTTATTGTCCTGCAGCTCCATGACATGACTCTTCAGTCTTTCTGCCATCCTTCTCACGTCCTGAAGCAAAGAATCACATTTCGCCTTCATAACAATAAAATCGTGCTTAGCATCACTGCACAATTTGGCTCTAAAACTGAGGCCACCAGTGGCGACACCTGTAACACCGGCTGCCACTCCTGCTGCGACAACAAGACCGCCTGTAGCCACTGAAAAGTCAAATAGCAAGTTAATATATTGGTCGGCTATCATTTGTTGAATAGTGGAATCTCATTAGGCTACAACTCGTTTTATACGAATTTCAGATAGTACGAACTCATTTCCATTCCCAGTTCTAAGGACGTATGAATGAATATTGTCAAATTTTTCGTTTAAGACGAATTCTGAATTCGGATATTACAAATTTTCTGCTAAAACGTATAGTTTCATTTTCAAGTTCCCTAACATTCCTGCATTCCTGCCATGTTTCATTAAAACAAACTTTATACAATATGAAGAAAGGAACGGGGAATTTCCTGATAAAAGTTACAGAACCTTCTCATTAATATACAGTACATGTACGTAGTTTAGGATTTCATCCAACCTTCGATGAAAGTTTAGTTTTTATCATTGATGTCTTGTTTTATCTGACAGCTGATAATTCAAACTATATATGGTTTAAACGAAACCGTAAACAACCAAAGACGTACCATTTGTGCCTGAGAAAGCTCCATACTTTTTCTTAGATCTACTGTACATGTACAACACACTGTCTATAATCTCTAAAGTTTTACACAATTAGCCAGACGACTTTGAAACTCACCTATAGCACCTATAGTTCCTGCTACTGCAAGAACTCCGAATCCAGCAGCAGCCAAAGCATTTTCTTTGGTTTTTCCTACAGGAGTTAACAATATAATTTATTTCAATTAAAAGTCCTAACTTTTGCCTAATTATCTTTACAAGTAGAATATAAACGTGACTTACTATTTAGTTCTGCAATTGTGGACTCCATTTCCTTGTACAACTCTAGTGTCTTCGCCATGCACTCGGAAATGTCTATCTTGCAAACTCTTATTTTCTCCTGTAGCCTTATCAGCAGTACGCTCTTCTTCTTGGAATTCTCCTCAAAGTCGTCCACCTTGGCTTGCTCGATAAGATCTTCAATTTCAACAAAGCGCTGATGATTTCTCTCAATTCGCATTTTTGTATATTTCAGAGTGTCCTCCAGGAGCGCTCTGGCTGCAGCACCAGTGCTGGCGCAGTCTTTTTCGATGAGCTGCTTCAGAACTACCAATTCTGCAAAGCAAGCCAGGCCAATGCCGATGATGCCCACATTCTTAAGTATCAGAAACACTGCTGGAGAACCGTTTTCCAAGTAGGGCAGTAAGGTTTTCCCAACACTAATTACCACTGGATAATACTGCAACGCAATTTGGGCATATTCACTCTCTTTCAGACCTTTAACATCGTCAAACATCTGGAGAAATCCTTTGGGCTGCTCTTCGTTTTTACTCTTTTGCACACTGTCCAGTGCTACTGGGGGTCCTCCAACTGTCTCCCCATGTTTACCATAAGCAGGAATTAGTGAAGAGGTGTCAAACACCTTCTCCAAGCTCGCAAAGAACTCTGAAAAGTCTTGCACCAATTTGTCTTTGGAGCTTACAAGTGCCATTGCTTCAAAAGTATACTTCAAGATTAATGCATAAGTGAAGTTTCGTTTTAACTTTTAGAGAAATGTTGAATCCTTGCAAATATGTTGACGAAGTTAAGAATGATATTGGAGAGTCTTTAGGACATCTCAAAAGTCCAAGGATCTTCCAAACTTACTAAAGTTCTTAAAGCAATATGACAATTAAATAGTTATTCTAGACTTTTGGGAGACGTAAATTTCATGAATTTGTAAAATGCTCTGAAAAATTATAAAAAGCTTGAAAAATTTCAAATTTCAAGGTGTTCATGTTGTATCAGTCTACATTGTGACTGAATGACGGCATTGAAGATGACATTATCAAACCTTTATCTGAAAAAAGTAAAACAGCAATTTGTAAAATTTAATAAAATATTTTATGAACCAATAAAGCCAAACCTAGATTCACAAGAAAGCGCAATCTTCATGCATTTAAGAGATCCTTGTTAAAAATTTGAAAGAATAAGTTTACAGCTTTTTACAATTCTGTCCAGTCTGCCGTAAATTCATTCAAAAATAATTTCGCATTATTTCTCTAAACAAATGGTTTTTTTTAAGTCATGCAGCCTAAACTTCAAAAAGTATAACTTCATATTTCTAAAAAATTATCGCTAATTATTTTAATAAAGGTATAACAAGCATAACTAGACAACTAAAACAAGACGTCTTACCAGGTAATGTGTATTATAGGCTACAAAGTTTTTCACTTTTGATACAGCAGCACTTCTTTCTCGCCTAGTAACAGTTTCGTTTTCGTTTATCAAATGATACAACCCACGCGTATTTCTCTTTATTGATATTGCTCCCCTCCCAGAAATAGATACGAGTTAAAATATACAACTTTACTACAACCTAGAATGCCCTCAAAATAGCTAAAATGCACGTTTCTTTTTCGTGTTTGCTATATTATTCATATGATTTCTATATTGATTTTGATGTTGCTATTGATGTTTAAACAAATAAGAATCTGATTCATAAACCTCTAAATAAATTGCAATATTAGGTAAAATACATAGAAGTCCGCGAACTTGAAGAAATGAAATCGCAATACTGAACATGACTTGTATAAACATCGTCAATGTATGCTACAATTATACCATTAATTTGAATAATTTGTTTCCAGAAATGAAATCGCCTTACTGTACATATATATGACATGACTTGTATAAACATCGTCAATGTATGCTCCAATTATACCATTAATTTGAATAATTTGTTTCCAGGTTGAATCCTTTATATCACGATAAAAGTTTTAATTATTACGGCCTTGCCATCTATTACCACGTAAATGTGCCTTTAAGACAAATTTAAATAAGGCCTATTATATTTTTACTTTCTCTATAAAAGGGAAATTTATGAAAAAAAACATTGTTTTTGTAAATGGTCTGCATGTGAAGATGCGCCAGAGCAGTTATTACTTTCAAAATATATTATGCACATTATACTTTCTTACAGCGTAAATTTTAAGAAGTAATTTAACTATTGTACCTATAGCCAATTCAGATGAGGTAACTGTTCTGGCTAAGATGTATGATATATAGTGAAGTTCTTTCTTGTGGTGGTCTCCAATCTGCAAATGTAGACAATTAAACGATTACAGTAAAAAATAAATAAAAATTCCATACTATCTAAAGTAACAATTGGTGGTCTTACCTCGTTTTAAGAATTTCAAATTGGCCTCGTGTATGCCATTGTATAAAGTGCTATTATTTAATTGATAAGTCGTTGATAACCTATAAAAAGATTTTTATCAATGTTATATGAATGTATCAAAATTCAAATTTATATGTATTATAATTATTAAACTGAATAGAAAATTAGCCGTAAGACTTTAAAAGGTCATTCATTTACCAATATGCAATGAATATTTACAAATACATCATAATTAATCATGATACAATTAGTTAATTTAAACCACAGTATAGCAATACAAAATGTGTGTAAATGTACTTAAAAAAGAAATCAATATTGGTTTAAAAATAACACATGGTAAAGGTCATTATTTTACTAAAAAATATTATAAAAATAAGCATTACCTTGCTTAATCACACATAAGATAAACTGATAAAATTAATTAATTAAACTGTCTAGATTGGACTTTATGATGGAGATAGTGGCATAAGTTACAAGCAATTATTTATACAATTGAAAGGGAAAAAACTTGTCAATGAGAAAAATAATGTCAATCTTAATTTAAATGGTGCCAAATACTTAAGACTTAATTAGGATACATAATATAAAAAATGAGCTTACTTAATCCATAGTCCTTTGTTCTGCTACATGGCTTTCCATTTGGCTTCATATCTTCAAACACACTTGTATCCAAACGGTCTGTCATTAGTATATTTAGCAGTAAATAATCCGTATTCCTGATCGAATAAATATCAGTGGTTTCAGGGACAGCAATATGCTTTGGCCCAACTTCTTCATACAACACAAACGGCCACACAACAACGTACAGGGAATTTCCCCTCTTTTAAAAGAGGCAGTCAACCTTCGGCCATCAACGGTACCCTCTTAGCAGGGTTTTCCCCTGTTAGCCCGTGTACATGTAATAACTAAGCCACCAACGATACCCTCTTAACAGGATTTTCCCCTGTTAACCCGTATAATAAATAAGCCTCTTGAAAAAAAACAGCAAAGGTTCCCCCTGTTATCGAAGGTTCAAAGGCATAAACAGGATGTGATGTCACACATTTTATGGTTTTTTTTACCGATAAGATAAATTAAACTACTGGTAAAAATTGTACATAGCAAAAATGCAATAATATGGATTGATTTATTTTATGAAAATAAATGAAAAGTTTTTATAGCAACCAATTATGGTTTTTTATGAAAAAAATTCTTGCAATTTTAAGATATAATAAACATCTTGAAACAATACTTTGTTTTAAGTTACATTTTATATATTTTCAATATTGCCACATTAAGTTATTTTAAATCCAGGAAATGCTGTATTCAGAACTGCCCCTACACTGTAGATACATGCACAATACTGTACATACTGTGCATACAGTAAAACTGTTTGGCCATATGTATGTAGATGTTCTGGTATGGCCACATCCAAGTCGATCCACATATGGACCATTTCAGATATGGCCATATTTGGGGACATGTATGCCATATATAACACATATCTGGCATTATATACTTTTTTATTTGATAGCGCGAAAAAAGTGGAATTTAACACCTTAGGATTTTAAGAAATATTTTTAGTTATACTGTATACTGTTAAGGACAATAGCCTACCTATCAGTACACTTGGTAAATCATTGCATTTATTAACTTCATTTTTAAAATTTTTGAACTTATGGCCTACTAGCGTGAAAAAATTCTAAAGAACATCAGGCATAACTCGTATTTACAACACAATTACATTCCAATGTGACAATAACCTCGATAAACCCAAAATTATTCTCTATCATACATATCTATTTACCCAATAAAAACAGCTTAATTTTGTCAAAATTTAGGATTTAGGAAAATTGAACGAATTTCCTCGAAACACAAATAATTTAATTTTGGTTAGAAATGGAAAATATGAATTTTATGAGAAATGTTATTGTAAGTTTACGGGGGTGCTAGATGTCGCAAAATAATCCAGATAAAACGTAAATATACTAGAACTGGCGAAGTATTTTATCAAAATATCCACAATGCTCTATGATCAGCTACACCTACGATTTGTTAACTTCGAACTGTTTCTTCAAAACCAATCAAAAAACAACCACGGTCATGATCCTAACCACATAATTCGCAATAAGCCAAAGTAGTATTGCGAATTATGTGGTTAGGATCATGACCCTGGTGGTTTTAGCGTGTACAGTATAAGCATTTACTGGTGACATGGGCGTAGGTAAGAGGAATGGGGGGAGGTTGGGGGTCGAAAGCATCTATTGTGAAACAAATTTACACTGAATGGGGTCCAACTTGAAATTCTATACCTACTTCCCTGACTGATGCAAATTTAGTAACCAATATGTTAATAATTTTTAGTAGCTGGTTTAATTTAAGGGTATTGGGAGTTAGTGTTATGACGGGATGATAAACGGTTTTCCACCAACAATCTATGTATATAAAATAGAAAACGACGCCATTTTGTTTTTTAAGGCTAGCTAATCCTGTTGGATCAAACAGACAGTTTTTTTAAGGCTAGCCAATCCTGTTGGATCTCACAGACAAACATACGCCAAGTCCGTATAATTGGCCGTTCGTGGCACACCCCCCAGGAGCGCGAACTCCGTGGGGAAAAACAAGGCCATAAATCTTTTATAATTTTCTACGGACCATAAAACTGTCAAACAGGTTTCCCGTGCCCCATCCGGGACACATAGCGCCATCTTTTGGCGATAAAGGACACCTAAATCTAACTCCTGATCGATCGCATAAAAAGGGGTTCGGGAAGATTACTTTTTTGTTGTTTTGTACGTGATGACGCAAAACGCCTACAAAACGAAAAAAAAAAAAAAAAAAAAAATAATAATAATCATCTAGCTCCGCTACGGAGATCCGTTTTTTTTTTGGGGGGCTTTTGCCCCGGGCAAAGCTGGGTTTTACGGATATAGTAAAATATACTTTATAAAGATCCAAATTAGCACATCTCGTGTTTGTGCTATCAGAAAAGGCATTTTTTACTTTACTTTCCCATGAAAAGCTGGTATTGGTTTGATACAGGCGCCTTAACTATTTATTGCCATCCTCCCGTCAGAGGCCACCACTTTAATGGGTCCTTATGGCTACTATCAGTGTGAACACATCGCACTTATATACACAACGGCATGCTCTGCGAATGACAGCATCGCCCTGAACATTATTTTCTTTTTAATATCTCGGCTATGACAAATATTTGTTCTTCTCCATCATCAGCGCAAGATTTTGGCGATGATTTTTTTCCGGGAATTGCCATTTCCAATAACGATCCCATTTGGCTCCTTCTTTTATGTAAACGTTTATTCTTCTTCCCTAGCTGCTTGTTATCCAGACACCGGATAAACATCCCCCTTGCCAATATTTCGATCCCTGCGGTTGTTTTCGCATTTTCTGTCCATCCGATACAATCCAAACAAACTTTCCTCAACAAATCTCCACTTTTGCGCGCTTATAAATTAATGCTGTTTGCTCGCCAAATCTTCCCGAGGTTGCTTTTTTTTTAAACAGCTGAGGTGAAACTGGAATCGACGCGGGCTTATCGAGATCTTATTTTTCTCTGAGAAGGATGATGAGGAAAGGGTTCTACAGTTGGTTCCCAGCTACTGACTAAGTAAATACAAAGTCGTCTATTCTTGTTTTTTTTTTGGTTTTTTTTTAAACGATTTAGCTCAAAACGTGACTGTTGCTAACGCTAAGGGCGAGTATACCAACAACTTTCTTCAGCATCATTTTTATTTCTTTCTGTATACGATGCCATGCATGGTACGTCTGCTAGTGCTTTTAAGAGAATGTGCGACGACAATTTGCAAATTGTCCTCTTAGGTTACTTCAATCGCCGCTGTACTGGGTGCGAGAAAAGTAGTTTCTGTAGCCGTTATGAATACGTGCATATGTAGTGAAAATACTGGAAATGGCACAAACGTCGAAATCTGCGCATGTAATGCAAAGCTGTGATCGCCATGGAAATGTCCTTAGAATCCGTTTCATGCACGGTGCTATTCATAACTGAGAAATGCCAGGTTTCCAGACAAAACGTGCGCTATCTGAACATTGCATAAAGGAAGGTCAAAACCTGTGCACATTCAGATTTTACAAAGGTTATTTCCACGCTGGTTAGGAACTGGTTTATGCATTACCGTGTCAACGGTAATGTTGCCAGCTATTGAGGAAAATAATTTTTTTTAACAGTAGCCTATAGATAACTTTCACGAGCAGACGACAAGCAGATGACTTGGTCTCTGCCCCGCCTAGATCAGGCCTAGCGAGGTACATCGAGGTATACTGGCATAAGGTGTTAAGGTATGCAGTCGCAAAAATGATTGCCTTTGCTATAGATAAATTTTTAAGTGCCTGCAGGCAGCAGGCGCAATCGTTCCATATATGATTTTGCATTATTCTTTTATTTAATTATTTATTTAGAAATAAATGATGAAATCCACCCAATTTTTGATTTGCAGGGGCAAAACAGCATAAAAAAATTTCCTTTCGGATGAAAAATCTATCAATGGGTATGTGATGGTATCTAACAGGCCATTTTCTTAGTTTTTAGAATGTTGGTTCTTATTAGCACCACGATTCCCAGATTCATGTACACCAAGACACGCCCACGAGCTGCGTGACGTCACATGCAAATTATTTTTAGTGTAAAAATACGCTGCGCGTCACTGACATTGCGCTTTCGGTGATGTCATACTTCGGTTCCCTATTTCTATACTTTATTTGTTAGTAGCTAAACTAAGTCGAAATCTTGCGCTGATACCTCCGCAATATACCTGGCTCGCACTTTCTCTCGCTATGTATGAAACACGTCGTAATCACGAGCACCCAGAAAGTGACAGATAAACTCAAAATCTGTTCACCCGTGCAAAGCGAAGCTTATTTCCTTTACGGTAAAAAAAGAAAATGAAATTCAAAAAACGCAAAAAAAAAACTTGAGACGATGGCTTGCATAAGAGATTTTCGGTCGTGTTTTCTATGAAGAACTTTTTGCAAGGTCTAATACCCTGGTCTTAGCAGTACATGGTGAACAAATCCTGTTTATACTAAGATTATTTCTGAGATTTTTTTCATCTCAAGAGTGAAAAGACCATATTCTAAACGTTGAATCTATACCCTCGGAGTATGCCTGGAACAACCATTGTTTCATCCTGTAGAATCCATTCCCAGCATGATTTCTGTCGCTCGTCCTATGTAGACATTTCTAGGCGGTCTAATAGAAGTGTACTATTACTGGAAATGGTGGCTCGGGGCCTTTACGATGCGGGAATATGCGTTTTCTTAGGCTATAAAACAATGCCTTATTGTAACGAGAGAAGAAGGCAAGACTCGGGGTTACGCCGCTATGTTATTATAGAAGGACAGGAAAAAAACCACCAAGAAAACGCACGTCGGTTGAAACGCCCTGGGGACGGGTTTACAATCCGAGTGCTTCGGGGAAATCTTAAGGAAAGAAACCGAAATTCTGGCTGGAGGTCTGCCGAGGAAATTGGAGAGCATTAGAGAAACTAATGAATCGAACACAGAAATTCACTTTGTACAAGGAGCGAAGATGTCGAGAGGGCATATCTTTCTGAAGGCTTTATTAAGTTGCCTTTTTTATCATCTGGAGCTTTGGCGAACGACACCAGAAAGTCATTATTTTCACATAAAGAAAATAACCCCCTACTTTGTTCAGAAAATAATCCAGTGCTAAACGATTGCAAATTGCCCCCGAAGGTTGGCAAACACTGTTAACTTCTGCGCGATGGACGTTTGCCAGTCTACAAACACCCCCTGTCAAAGCTGCATTCCGGCTATTTAGATGTGACATCTAACGTGTTATTGACTTGACTTAGTTATTTATCTGATAAATTCGAAAGAAACATCTTGATAATGACACCTCTTAACATGGGTTGGCTACCCTTTTGCTGCCAACGTTGACGTCTTCAGTGAGAATTTACAGATAATATATAGGCTAACACTTCGGAAATTCAGGAAATGCAGGGAAATAGTTTTATCGAAAATATCTAGATGCAGATATAATTCTAGATGAATTAAGTTCGTATTTATTACTACATTTAATCACAATTTTAGACATTAATATTGGTATGGTTGCCTTAATTTAATTCAGCCTGTTCTTTCTGAAAACAAAGCAACACTTTTGTTACCTCGAAATGAAATTTTAATATGAAATGATGTTAATATTTTTTTGGGGGAAAACATCATTGGTTTTAGATGCACGCTTTACTACGCATTTTTTTTTTAACTAATCCTTGAATAAATGGAATTTTATGGCCAAATTCTAAATTAAACGCAGCCATAAATATGCACGTTTTTAAATGAAATAATTCTGTATTTTATATTAAATGCTAATTGGCACGCGCAACTTTTATTATCGTGCTATTTATTATTCATCTACATATTCGTTTATGAAATGTTTGTTAACGGTTGTAATTATGGTGAGTAAATGCCCGGGTGCGCACGTTTTCGTTCACGTTATATTCTGATAAAACTATAGTTTTAATGCAGACCCGCGCACTCGAGCATATCGTCGCTGAAATTTAAGCTGAAAAACGATGTTATTTGTAGATGCAAAAACCCACTCAGTCGAAATTAATTATCTTTTTATGCTTATGCTCTTATCTTCAGGAGCAGTTTTGTGTTAGAGAGAGCGAAACTTAAAACCTTGCTTTCAATGTCCCTTTCAAAATCTCATTTTCATTATACTGTATATATATTTACTTGCGTAGCAAAAAATCCTGTACTTGGCAGTCTATAGATTGTACGAATGTTCCCAATTACACCGCAAAAAGCTTCGCACAAGTGCTTCTGAAAAGACGCCATTTTGTTGTACCGAGAGTTCGCCCGGCCGTGCATAAATCGCCATAGATGGCGCTCGTACGTGAAACATTATTATGGCAAAATCGTGCGGTGTTGCTGCAAGCTCATGACCTCGTGGAATACGTCTGGGATTAATTTAAATCTGAGATTTAACCTGTCGTGGCGTCTTCCACACTGACCATCTCGATACTAATTAGATCAATTGACCAATTCCTTCCGGCGGGGCTCTACTTAAAATGAATAATGACATCGCAGTTTGGGCACGCCAAATGCCAAACTGCGGCTATGTAATCTCGTAACTTTTGACATTAAGGCAACGCTAAGTCCGAAATGCCACCAATTAGGTGGCGTTGTTTACTGCCATAATTAGATAGGCGATTTTGCTGCGGTCAGTTTGGCGCGCCCGAAATAGGGGAGGACCCTGGACGCCTCATTTGCATGTATATTAACGAAGTTCGTTAACGATCTATAATGTATATCTCACGATGCTTCAGCTAATTGTCCCAATTGCGTGACAATTAGAAAAAATAAGCCCCAAAGGCTTAAAAAGCGTCAGTTTATTCAAGAGTTTCGTCGTCTAATCACCTCAACATTGGCTAATCCTGGTATATGCTACAAAAGGAAGTGCCTTTCATTGACTGATGGATGTGACGTGACGTTAATCCCGGTAGAAATCTCGGAAGAGTGCTGGATTGCTGGATAGAAAACAACGTGTAAAATTGCTCATGTCGACAATGGAAACCATTGATATTGGAATATAACACCATACGATCGTTTGAAGTAAACTCTGTACAGTGTATATGTTCTGCCAAAATGAGTCTCTGGAGCATCGTTGCCATTATACAGTAATTCATAAAATGCTGCGAACACGAGCCTGCTTTGGTCCAGTGCTGGAATCGGTTTGAAAATAAACAGCGCGCAATTAAGTTCGACAAACATTCAGATTGCACGCTGTGTACATACAGTATGCAGTTTATATTCTCAATTTGTTTATTCACGAATGCAGAATATGCTTTTAACTTTACGTTTATTTGATTTCGTTTTCCATTTCGTTTTCCGAAGCAAAGATCAAATAACTTCGATGTTGTTGGAAATCAGCAGTAAACAGAATGCAACAAAAATGGACTCTTTGTGTTCATCGCCCCGCATATGGAACGATCGCAAATAATCCAATTTTTCTGATACTTAAGAAAATTAGGAGGCGATCAATTTTTAACCGGACAATTTTTGAATCAGTCGATAAATATCCAAAATATATTTAAAATTCTAAATAATGCATAGTGCAAATTTGGTTTACTATATGGCACATTCTTCATTGCGGTGCATATCGCGATTCAATATACGATTTTACCAATGTTTCCCATACTAGTTTGGAACTTTGGATCACTGATCCCTTTTATGGAAAATATTTCATCATTACCCCCATCTTAGAGGAAATATTTCATCATTGTCCTCTTCTTAGAGCAAATATTTCACGCCGTGCTCTCCCCCATGCACCCTTCATAACATCAGTCATGAATGATGCGTTTAAAGTTAAATTTTAATAAAATTGAAGATTATATATTACCATCAAAAATATAATTGTACAAAAGTATAAAATCTTTGTGTTCAGTATAGGTGTCCATTTGTACTCCTTTTCCCCCTAGCAGCCTCACGCTACCTATAGACTTCCACTGCTCCGTTTGAGTTTATCATTGGAGGCATTGTATAGATCTAGCCGGAACAAGATGGTTCCTTCGTGGACAGCCCTCGGACAGCGCAATCCATTCTTTTTATTTAATTTAAAATTGAAAGCGACGGTGCGCGAGGGCTTTCGGTTAGCTCTACAACAGCGTGCTAATTAATTGGTTTAGAGATAACCGTTCAACTCGATCTGTTCCCCGGCACTGTTTCAAGATGGAAATGGAGCGTGCCATTTATAAAGGCTGCGAATCTTGTTTGGATGAAAGGCGAAATTGCACTCGGGATGCTCATGAGGAGAATAAAAGCTCACGAAGAGAAGGAAAGGACATTTTCGATTTGCGCCATCTCGTCCATTGTTTAACGAACCCCAGCCCCTTTTGCAATTAATTGTTCAGACGATGCCGTAAATCGAGCGTTGAATTAGGCTTTAATTACCCGAAGATACCGACTCTGTCGGAGGACGAACAGGTCATCGAAGGCATCTTTTGGTCATTGGGGAACATGTCACGCCCGTGTAATCAGAAATTCGTGGCATCCTTCAACAGTGTGTGCAATCAGGTTTCTCTTGCACGATTACGTTTCGTCAATAGCGGACCTTGCTGCCATTTGCAAACAAAACTTATCTGAGATTGCCAATGTGTGCGAATGCGCCCGTATGTTTGTTAGAAATTTCGAAAGGAACTCCTGAAATTAGTTGTCCCCGATGTAGATTTGTGTCATATTAATGACCTTGAGAGAATTTTTTAAATCAATTAGGGTGACGATCTTTTGAACGTGGCTTCATGACTGTCAAAAGTGTCATACATGACGCTTCTGAGTACCCTTAGGGCCGGTTGCACCAACAGAGGTTACGAATAACCCAGGGTTAACCCACTGCGTAACTCTAGGTTAACCCACTGTTGTGTTGCCCACGCACGGGTTAGGTTAAAAATGAAGAGAAAGGTTAACCCAGCCAGTACTAGTAGGCAGGGTTAACCTCGGGTTATTAGGAAAAACTACATGGCGGACACTAGGGATGAATCTGATGAAGCTAGGGAATTGTGCGTGCACGTGGAAGCCAGCATGCGCAATCTGGCAGAATTTTTCAAAATTAGTTCCATTTCTGTGTTCCATTTTGGTTTTAGAAGTGTTTCATAACCCTGGGGATATTTCATCGAGAGTTAATTGGTGCAACGCAAACATTTAACCCGGAGGTTAACCTGGAGGCCAATTTTGACCCAAGGTTAGTAAACCCCAGTTTTTTACCTCGGATGGTGCAACCGGCCCTTAGAGGGTATGACGCTTAATGTTCACTTCGTCGTTTAAGACTATAACTGGATATGAATATAACGAATTTTCGCCTCAAACTGACACAATTTCACTGCTAAGGATGACAGTAATACTTTCATTCTCTTAGTTTTAGCCGAAAATTCGTTATAACCGTATACTCAAAATTGTTGAAAATTTTTTCGGAAATGGTTGAGCTTTTCCGACCCCGCCTAACGTATACGTAATGCATTTCAGAAGACTTTCAGTATTGAAAAAGATATGCGGAAAATATTAAAATAACAACAAAACATATAAACAATATATATATACAAATATAAAATTAATAAAAAGTATGCACATTATAGGTATGCTGTATATATATATAAATCTATATACTTTGAAAAAAATGTATATTTTTATAATATTTATAAATAGTATGTAATGAAAAGATATTTTTCATTTTTCAAATAAATATGATGTTTTTATTTCAAACATATATCCATATCCATATTTATCGAATACAACACCCTCGATATCAGAGGCGCGACAAACTTGACCCTCGACTACCTTTACCATCGCAGTAAAGGGTCTGGGGTCGAGGGTCGAGGGTTAGGATGTCCCGAAAACGACATGGAACCATATATACATAAATACAGGGTGGATTAGAAATCAGTAACACCCTAATTTTTCTCTTAACTGTTAGAGATCTGAAAAATTCTGTTTGTGTCATTAGAGAGAATGCCATAGGTACTCTATCATTGATTGTGTAAACATTTACCTAAGACCATTTTTTTAATTGAAATTGAAAGTATAAGTTTTGAACCGTAAATCCTAGAACAAATTGTTAAACTAGAAAAACGAAGAGCATGGATTGCTCGCATATATTCAACTGGTTTTGTATTCATTGGCAATTAGTTAAAGTTGATACAATGTTTTGAAAATAGGAGCAAATACAAATTGCTTGCTGCACTGAGACACACTTGTCCACTGCTGTTAAGCATCCTTCACGTATGGTATGTCAGATTATTTTAGAATGGATGTTGTATTTCACAAGCCATTATACAGTAAAATTGTTTCCCAGCAGACCTAAAAAGGCTTTTGATTCAATAAACCATTATATTCTATGGGCCAAATTATAAGCCCTAAATTTCCCTAATAAGCTACTGACTAACATCTCCTCCTTTTATGCCCAACTTACAGTTGAAAACAACACAACTGATGGAGGGACATGCTTAGTGAGATTGACAACAGGATTCTTGCAAGGAGATCCTCTAAGCACCTCTACTCTTCATAATCTTCATCAGTGATCTTTCAGCATTCTTAACACAGCATCTCGGAACCACCATTCTTAACAATCAGATATCATGTCTTTATATGCGCATGATGTTATTCTGCTAGCCAAAACAAGAAGAAACCTCAAAGCACTGATAGCAATATCAGCAATATCAAAGTAATATTTTGGAACATTATCTAATTCCACCCATTTCTCTAACTACAAATTAATTAATAGCCACCCGTTTAAATTACAGCCATACTTCACATTAAATATACCTTTTTGTTTAAAACAATTTAACTTTCAAATCAGGATGAACCCATACCATATATACATGTATACTTTAAAAAGGGTACTTTTAAACCTGATCTCTCAGCTTGTTGCATACTCTGCGACAGAGTTGGGCAAAAATTATTCACAACTAATATTGCGGATAGAGAAATCTGGTTCAATGGCAAAACCTGTTGAACCGGTTTTCTTTATGGGCAAAAATATTCGCGATATTAGTTGCGAATAATTTTTGCCCAACTCTGCTCTGCGACAAGCACCTACAAACCTGACCTCTACTACTATCTAAACGGACCTATCCAGAAATTAAAAAAAATCACATCAAATAAATTTCCTAAAATGGATAATTATGATATGCTTTTAGAATCATGCCTGCGAAACCCTAGTGAGCCCACTATGTGACTTTTATGCAGGGCAACCTCATTGTATGGATTGAGCCAACAAGAATAATGCAGAAATAACTAACAATAATAAATTCTGAACTAATATTCTGATTTCTGAAAGCTTACTTTCTACTTTCTCTTAATAACCATGTATTACGTATTATAATTTTGTATTATTCTCCATATAATGTGTAAGAGCGGCCAGGGTCACAGACGAGGGATTAGGAAAATCCATGTTGCATAATGAAGAAGTTACGTAAGAGGAATGAAGAACCTTCCAATAAAGAATGCATAACATTCCAAGAAGGAATGTTGGGTTCTTGCCAAGGTTGGCAAGAACCCTAGTTACCATTGCTGTTAGGCAATGGTAACATGTAAGATTTCCGGTTACCTGTGTATTGTGTACATCCCTACATGATGTCAAAATACATCTGGAAATTTACAGTTGCACTCGTTGTGCAATCTCTCAACCCTTTAATACCCATTTTAACCGTTGTAACAGTGATTTTTCTCATCAATGTTCGGCGTACCTGTCTGCATTGTGGAAATTGTTCATTTACAGTCTTACTGCCGCCACCATATTTTCATTACTTGCAATATAACAATAAACCATGTTTACCTTTTCATTAACAGGAAAAAGTGCCATACTGAACAGTTTGTGCCCAGAGATGCTGTGATTTTTATCCTCTTTTATCCCTCATTTATAACACCTTTTTATTACATAAATTAATCATTAAAACAGTTCAAAACATAAGAAAGGGGCTTAAGTAAATTATGCTAATTGTTGAATTAAAGGAAATAATCTGGAATACCATGGGTGGAGGTTGCTTCACAGCAGTTCCTATGTGTGTTGCAGCGTAACTAGCAATTGGTGTTGGCTCCAATATTTAAAACATTGTACTAACTACAAATAATTGCCAATAAAAACGAAACCAGGTGAATACATAAAAGCAAGCCATGCTATTCATTTTCCTAATCTGACATTTTGTACTTGGTGTTACGGTTTAAAAATTATAATTACAATTTCATTGAAAAAGGTCTTAGGTCATATTTAATACCATCAATGGCTAGAGTAGGCCTACCCATAATGACAAAAACAGAATTTTCCTATCTCTAACAGTAACCAGCTATTGCTGAAATCTAGTCCACCATGTATAGTAATTTGAATGCTTATTGCGCCTCCTAGTTCAGTTGATCTTTGCCTTGGTTTATTGTTTGGAATGCTACCACAATCCAAACTAGGGTCGGCAGCTCTACCATGTACTCCAGAAAAATTTCGAAATTTTAGGTAAGAAAACATTTTTCTTGAAGTCTCAAAAGGTGGTTTGATGGCACAGTATATGTAATGTCAGTATGGTCACTCCATTCATACTTTATGTCCATCTCCGCAGTGCCAATTTTCCAACTACCGGCAGTATGCAAAATGTTATGTAAGAAAAAATGTGTGGCAGACGACAAAAAAAACTAGTGTCTACTTTATCTAAAATGCATTTATCGCTGTCACTCCTTTTCCTATATATGTCTAGTTAGGTACACGTCATTTACGATACTGATAAATGATAACCGCTCATTTACCTACAAAACTAATACAATTGTGCCAAAAATGCAGTATTCGAAGATTTAAAAAAAAAAATGATCGTCATTTCCAATTATTGTTTATCATAAAATTATCCACACGGGAAAAGACAACATCTGAAGGAAGTGCATTGTATGACCTAACGTTTCCATTATCGTTGATAGCAATCTTACAAGAATCTAAATTAACAGTATTTTATTAACAGAATTAAGATGGCCTTTACTGCTAACATCGATGTTATGGAAGTACCAATACATGTAACTTGACATTGTCTTTTATTGGGCTAGAAATGACAATAATTTCCAATTAATAAAAACAATGAATGACCTTACTTTTTTAGCCCATGCAGCTGTACGTGCAACCGTTTGGAACACGTGTTAAATCAATTCTGGCAATGCCAATACTAATTAGCGGTTAACAATAATAATAATATACAGTAAGTGCAGTATTGAGATTCTAGAAAACCAAGTTTCACCCATATGGAAGAAATGAAAATATTTATTATATCTGGAACATATACTGAAATTGGCCCAATTCCATATATATTCCATATATTATATTTTCGACCAGTATATAAATAATATATTATCAATAATGGATATATGGATAATATATTATTCATATAATGGCCGAAATTATGATATATGAAAAATATATAGAAAAATCTATGCTTATATATGGAATATATATGGAATTGGGCCAATTTTACTATGTTCCATACTGTATATAAAATACAATATGAAGTGAGATGTCCAACTCTAGAAGGCTACTATTTTTACCAGAAATATGTCTCATATATGTATCAAATATGAAATGTTCTTTCATTAATAACTGATTGTGGTATCAAAAAAGCTGCATGCTTAATCGAAAATATGAATGATGATATTTACTTTTTTTAAATATTAACTTTTTAATGCTGAGCTATCCATAAGATGTATTAACTAGCGTATTAATATTAACCTGCATATTCGGTTTCATGAAATAAAGTTCAATTTTATTCAACTTTACGTGTATACCTTATATTTACAGTGAGAAAATAAATGCCATACTGTATAGTTGGATCTATCCCATTTTCAGATGGATACTCTTGAGTCAGTAATGAAAAACTGTAAACATCATTATTAAATTGCACGTCAAGAAAATTTTAAGTAAAGTTAACACATCAACCCATGTAATGCACACCAATGCACAATTCAGTGCATTCGAGTCATGCCCTGCTATAAAAAAATGTAAACAATTTGGACGTCTAATGCAAGCTTTGTAATCTAAATTTCATTTCAATAATTTAGTGGAGAATGATTACTAGTAAACATTGGATTTTAATTGAACTTTCCTGCCTTGCATAGATGGTAAGCAAGGATGCTCACCAGACAAACACCGGGTATGTGGTCAGATATGCGAGCAATAATCAATGTAACAAGTACTATTATTGAACTAATAGTAGATAATGTAGCTTCATCAGTAAAGAGCACATGTGATGGAAATTCTGGCAGAACTGCAGTTTGTTGCAGAAACCATTGCGCAAATTGCACACATAGTGGATAATCTGCAGAATTTAGTGCTTGTTCCAGTTGTACATGAAAGGGGTACAGTTGATGCACTTGCACAATGTTCCACACATTGGTGGAGCTCACGCCAACCTGGTGTGCTACAGCTACAAACTTGTGCCTGGATTCTCCTCCATTGCGTCAATTCAATTCAATTCAACTCAGTACCCTACAGTCAGCAACTAAATGCCATATGGTAGGGGGGTCAAGCCCATTT
>JAQGBX010002553.1:0-20007 GCA_034698745.1 Megaphyllum sjaelandicum | reverse complement strand
GGGACTTCCACCCCCACAAGAGGGATCTTTAACGTGCAGAGATCAAACGGGATCTGCACGGGACCTCGGTTTAAACTTTCATCCAAAAGAGCCGCCACTTAGAGAATTTTTTAGATCCTCAAAATTTTCACCGACCTCGACCGGAGAGCAAACCCCGCTAGTTAGGATTGAGAGCTAAGCGCGTAACCGCTCTATTTGGCTGCTCGGACTAGTGAGTCCGCGTGGTGTTCAACTAGTAATAACAACAGTAGGGGGGTTTAATCCATCAACCCAAACTATTTGGTAGTTACTTCCGCGTTAGTGTGGCTCCAGCGTCATTGCTAAATTGAATTTTATAAAGCTTAAGGCTATCCTTTGGAAGAGAGTTCCCACGTCTAATGGCATGCAAAAAATAAGACCAATAGAATGGATCCACCTTGGTGGTTGCGTTTAAAGATTCCCTCTACCATACTTGCATTACCAGACAAATTACATTTTTTCAACCAGGCCCATGCATTGAGCTTTCCGTCTTAATCACAATGAATCCCATCGGAGACACTCGATCAATTGGGTAACTCTCTTGTCTCGCTGATATTCGCCTGTGACCAATCTGGCAGCTCTCTGCTGCACCATTTCGAGTTCCTGGGCTCTACCCACCCTGTAGGGATTCCATATAGGGGAGCAATACTCGAGAAGAGGTCGATCTAATGACAAATATCCAATCTCTTTTTTATGACAATTGCTGAAGATTTTTTGGACGAATCTAAGGCGTTGTGCAAGTAATTTTGACAATATGTGTACCCCAGCACATTTTATCCGTGATGGTGATCCCTAGGTACTTTATGCTCGAAACAACATTTAAAGAAACACCTCCAAGATTGTATTAGGGTGCAATTTTAACCCTTTTATGGGAGATCCTTATGACCAAACACTTCTCCTTATTGAGCTTGAGCTGCCAAGTATCACACCAGTTGGATAATTTGTCAAGGTCTCTTTGCAAGACAGATGGATTTTCAACCCTTACCTCATCATATAGTGTCAGCAAAAAACTTGGATTTACAAGAAAGAATATTTGGCATATCGCTGATAAATAACAGGAACAGTAGAGGACTTAAGACACTGCCCGGTTGTACCCCAGATTGTAAAAGATAACACCAGAAAGTTTGGTGGATTGTCCAAGTGTGGAAATTTGATGCAAACGAGAAACGTGTCTGCATGCAAATTTAGCGTTGACATTTCAGCTAAAAGTATGTGTGACTCACACAGACATTTCGTAAAGTCTTCGAGTCCTTTAGCAATTCTCAGTAGACCATGTCATGTCGTGTCGTCACAGATATAAAATGAAGCAGAGGGTCTACATGAAATTTGGCATTAAATTGGGCAGATCCTCAATGGAAACCCAAGAATATGTTGATAAAGTGTATAGGGAAAAGGCTGTGTCTAAGCATTTTTGGGAAGGTCGCAAATCTCTTGAAGACGCACCCAGTTTTGGGGAGGCCGACCACCATCAGCATACCCCAAAACATCGAACAAGTGAACGCCGAATTGTACATTGAGATCCTTGGTCATCTGTTGATGCGCATTTGTCGGGTCTGGCTACAGTTTGCTGGACCGGGATCTTGGTTTCTATTGCATGATAATGCAAGGCGTCATGTTGCTGCCAAGGTGAAGCAAATCTTGGCCGTAAAGCAGCTTACTGGACTTTATCACCCTCCTTATTCCGCTGAACTCTCACCTCCAGACTTCTTCCTGTTTCCACGTTTGAAAACTGCACTGAAAGGACACAGATTTGTCGACATTCAGGACATTCAAACTGATGTGACGAGGCAGCTTCAAGGGGTACCAAAAGAGAACTTCTCACCAGCATTCCAAAATTTACACAAACGATGTCAAAAGTGTATTGTGGCTCAGGGGGCCAACTTTGAAGGACAGTCAAGCGTCTTTTCTAAAATCACACAATATGTCAATTTTTCAGACTTATTCACCGAACATTCTGGTCTTACCTTGTACATCAACCCAACTAGATTCTTTCCCATCTATAACAACCTTTTGTCAACGATTTGACAAAAAGGACGTAATCCACAATAGAGTGCGTTCATTTAGGCCAAAGGTTTTCAATTTGTGCAGCAATTTTTGGTGAGGAACAGTATCAAATGCTTTGGCAAAGTCAATGAATACAACCTCAACCTCTTTTCCCACATCTAGTTTAGCTAGAATTTCATAGGCAAATTGGCGGGATCCAACTCAGAACCAGATTTAAAAATGGGACAGATGCATTCATCCTTCCATTCTTGTAGAACTGTTCCAGAATCTAATGAATGTTGAAACAAGTCAGTTAGGAATAGTTATTTCGTAGGATAATTCCTTTAGAACTCTAGGTGAGAGTTTGTCCGGTCCCGATGATTTATTTTCAAGCGATAAAAGAAGATTAAGCACTCCACGTCCACTAACCACTATTTTTGGCATTAGTTTGTCCATTAGCTTAGGAAGTTCAGCTGGCAAACTTCCATCCTCGATAGTAAACATGCTTTGAAATTGAGAATTAAGCAAGCAAGCAGTAACTTTTTCACTAATACCAGCTTGTTTGTTACTGTTAATCAGGACATTAACAGCATTATTATTATTTTTTCGCAAGTATTTGACATATTTCCAATAAAATTTACGATTAGACTTAAGTGAAGTTCCTAAGATTGTATTTTTAAACTAAATGCGTTTTTGAAAGCAGTTTTTTAAGCTCTGATCGTAATTTAGTAAATTTTGTTTTTAACGTACTGTTCGCTCTATGTCGCAGCTTGTTCTTAACTATTTGTTGCTGTCTGAGGATTTGGCGAGTTTCAGTTGTGTTCCACAATGGTTTACTGTTGGAGCTGACTAACTTTTTGGGGACAAAAAGATTCAAACTACTGGCTAATGTGGTTTTAAAATGCTCCCATTTATTATCCACACTAGAATTTGTTTTGGCAGGTTTAAACTTAGCTAAGTTTTCTACTACATAATGTTTAAGCCCTACTCGTAAAAGGAGCTTGATGGCATTATCTGTCCATGGTATCGCCCATTTTTTGTAAAAATATATATATATTAAAATTGTGTAGAATTGATTTCATGACTGCATTCGAAATAATTCCTCATTGTTAAAAATTTTTGAAGTAGTTGGGTTTTTTTTGTACCAGGAGTTATTACCGAAATTCACACCGTTGCGCATACAATTGATTCTCGGAAAATTATTTGAAACTTTCTTTTTATTTTTTTCATTATTACATCTTCCTTGTACATTAATTATGAGTCTGCTGTATTGCCTGTGCGCAGGTTTTAAGGCGATTTTCTAAAATTGGCACCTGCAATAAAAATAACTTAAGTGATAGATATGTGCACAATTTATTTATCCAGTATAAACATATTTCCATATATTGAATGTACTTATTGGGTTTCCTTTTTTTTTTATTTGCAGATCCTCCCAAAGATAACGGTGGCACGATTATTACATCTTATGTGCTGGAAATGGATTCTGGCACTGGTAAGGGAATTTATTTTCCGTAAAATCTTTGATACATTTTCTGCATGTGCAAGATAAAACTTGTAAGATACAAAATTTACAATGTTCCTATTCATTTTGTTCCACTTCAGGTTTTGTGGACGTTTACGAGGGAACAGAGTTGGAATTCAACTGTGATCACTTGATTCCTGGATTAGCATACAAATTGAGGGTATCGTGTAAGGGAGATGGTGGAAAAAGTGATGTACGTATTTTTTTTTTATTTTTTTTCAATATTTATAAAAAATCCTGCCATTTCCCTATATGTACTTTTCTGTATATTCAAAGTTGTCTATTAAATTCTTGCTAAAACACCTAATAATTGGCTAGGATTCTTGCATAATGCTCTCACTCTTTAAGCTAATTTGTCTTATTTTGTCAGCCTACAAAATTTGTTCGCCCTGAATAAACCATCACATTTTGTTTGCAGTACTCCGAAATTGGAAGTGTTAGTACAATCCCCGTGTGTCCGGGTCAATGCTGCCCTCCTCGATTGCTCGGCAAAGCCAAATCAATTTCTGTGCATCTGAAATGGGGTGAGTGAGA
This sequence comes from Megaphyllum sjaelandicum, assembly GCA_034698745.1. Classification (NCBI taxonomy): domain Eukaryota; kingdom Metazoa; phylum Arthropoda; class Diplopoda; order Julida; family Julidae; genus Megaphyllum; species Megaphyllum sjaelandicum. The sequence goes on along the minus strand of JAQGBX010002553.1, from coordinate 15,950 downwards.
ATTTTTTTTTTTTTTTTATTAGTCAGTAATGTTATTGAACTAATGCCTTCCTCTGCTGCACTTCCAGCAACCCCTGATTATGATGGAGGCGCACCTGTGACAGAATATGAAGTGGACATCACGAATCCGGACGACTCGTCGCGCATCGCCTATCGAGGCAGGGACACTGACTGTGTTGTAGCAGGACTGCAGCCTGGCAAGCCTTACCTCTTCAAAGTCCGTGCTTACAACAAGGCTGGGGTAAGAGATCAGAATGTGGTTTATCGGGTTTTCCATTAACTGTGTTTTTGCGAATCGTTTGGTTCACTCAATCTTTTTAAATAGTGTGGTGCATGGTCAGAACCAATGGAGGTTACAAGCGGTGCTGGTCCACCCGATTCTCCTCAGGAACCACACGTTGTTTGTAAGTCGCCCCATTCGGCGCTTGTCAGCTGGGACGAACCCTTGTGCAACGGTGCGGCCGTTACTGAATATCGGTTAGAATGGAGCCAGAAGGATAGTGAATTTTCTCAGGTGATTGACTGTTTTGAATTATTGTTGAGAAGTAAAACTTCCAAGATCGCGGAGATATTTCCTTCCAATATATCAGATGTCGGCTTTAATTTCAGTTTTCATTATTCCAATTATTTGGAGAACTTTCTTTTAGTTCTTGTTATTATTTTTTCATGAAATTCCTATCACTCTTGATTAAAAAGAATGGCTTCATTTTATTATTATTCCTATACAATCGTTTTTTTTTCTAAAATATTCTCTCTTAGTATCAATGTAAAAACATTAAACAAGTAAATAAAATTTTGAAAGATTTCAGATTCTCATGTACATGTATATTTCACTTTTATATTTGAGGAAATGTTTTTGAAATTCGAAATTTTTAAAATAGTTCTTACATAACCCTGAAGTCTGAAGAAATGTCCCAATTTTCGTGACCTATCTTCAAACTCATTTGCATCCACATTTAATTTTGTAATGCCAACATAACTACAATATTTTTTTAGTTCTTGTGGAAATATCCCATTTATTCTTTCTAAAAGTTCTTATCGAAATTCTTCTGAGAAATTGATGTGGTTACATTATGTAGTCTAAAGCAATTTAATGAAAATTCTTGCATACTTTTTCTTTTTAGTTATTCCAGGGACCAGGACTTAGCTACGAGGTGAAGGGGCTGACGCCTGCGACTCAATACAACTTCAAGGTTCAGGCGATGAACAGTGCTGGAATTGGCCCATTCAGTGCATGCTCTTGCTGCACTACACCCTCGTCTTCGCCCGCTGCCATTTCCTCTTCCTTAATCCGGTGCTCCTGCACTCCGTCTTCTATCACCTTGGCGTGGATTGCGCCAGACTGCCACGGAAGTGAAATCCTCGCCTACAATATCGACATGGGAGAAAGGCACAACCTCATCACTATAGATAACTCATGCGAGTACTGCATAGAGGGACTAATGCCAGAAACGACGTACAGGTTAGGGAATTCCTTGATTTTGGACCTACTTTTCACCTTGTACTTTGCCCTCAGGTATCGAACATTTCCAAAACGTTTGCTGACACTCAGTATTTGATGTAGAATCCACAAAGCATAGTTGATTATATACATGTTCATTAGTTTTCAAGCATATTCGGTTGAAACGAACTTGATCCACGTTTCTTGCTTTGATTTAGGATCCGGATACAGGCTGTGAATAGCGTCGGAGTCGGACCATTTAGTTCTCAGGTGAAAGTGACGACGAGGGCGCTACCTCCACCTCCACCAAGGTTGGAATGCTTGGCCGCAAATCATAACAGTCTGAAAATCAAATGGGGTGATGGCAAGAATGCGGATTTCACGCATTACACGCTTGAAATCGAAACTAGGAATGGCATGTAAGGCCACAATCTATTCGCCCTAGCTTCCATATTTGCTAATGTTAAACGATAATTATTATACTTTGCCCGTAGCTTCGTTCCCGTTTACCAAGGCACCACTTTAGGATATAAGGTAACCAAACTAAGCGAGACGACGGATTACAGGTTTCGCATTTTCGCCTCCAACGATGCTGGCAGTGGTCCGCTTTCTGAAGTTTACATATTCAGCACCACAAAGTCACCACCGTCATCTACTAAAGGTAAAAGATAGTTTTTAATTTAATTGCCATTCAATGGTTTAACATTCCTGGCCTAGTGTTGTAATTAACCTTTGCAGATTTGCATCAGGGACTCTGCAAAATTTTTTCTTGTAACCTTATTTGCCATTTAATGATAAGCAAACATTCTGTTTGTCTAAATAGCACAGAACTGGGAGTAAAAGCTCGAAATTTCACTTATATCACGTGTTGTTTGGCAATTTTTTTTTCTACTGCAGCACCTCTAGTGGCAAGGCTTACCGAAACTACCTGCTTTGTGGAATGGCAAGGTGTTAAACCCGTCGGTGAAGATCGCCTCGTTTATCAGCTCCAGTTGCTCAACAGTCGGGATCAGGAGTTCAGATCGGTCAGTCGAGTCATTTCATCTTTATGATCGTTGTTAAATAACCATGTAGTTTTCAATTTTGCAAACTATTGTTGCAGCTGCAAATAAAATGTGGGTGAAAAATGTTTCCTTTACTGGTATATTTAGTATCCCAATCTATAGTTTCCCCGCTGCCCTCGCGCTTGTCATAAAAATAAAAATGGGTATTGATTAAAAAAACACTAGATTCTATCAAATGTGTAGTTTTCCAACAAAAAAAGAAAACTTTAAATTTAAACTAGGTTACAAGCAATTGTTCCTTTAAAATTTTGCACACTAATTGTTATCCTTATTAAATATCGGCAAAAGCAAAAAATGTTTCAATTTTACAATTCCCTTCTCTTACGGATGTCTTAAGAGTTTCCAGCTGTAAAACTATGCATTTTCTCATTTTTGTCTCTTTCTAAACCAGATATATCGCGGTGACGAGACGTGTTTTGAAATCCAAGGCTTGGAACCCAAGACGGAATATCTGGTAAGAGTGGGGACAATCAGGGAGTGCCGTGATGGCAGCGGGAGCCTGGTGGGACCGTTCAGTCCAACTATGTCATTCGCTACGCCTGGCCGAGAACCAACGAGACTGGGGCAGGCAAAAGGTACGACTGGCCCACAAGTCGCCCTGCGCAAGCCCCTCACCGACCAGCAGTGGGCCATTGTGATTCTGTGCGGTTTCACCCTATTCGCAGTCTTTGTCGCAGTCATCATCCAGAAGATTATCGCCTACGGCAAGAGCGCCTCCTAGGAGCGGCTCAGTTTGCGCCCGAGAGTCCGGAGAAAGAAAAACCGTGGATATAAAAACCGCGATCTTTGAGCCAATGCCAACCGCATCCGGGACGTCAGCATTTGGATGACGGTCCTTTGCCCGGGTGGCGGCAGCGCACTTTGACCCCCTCCCGTGGTCAGACGAAGTCCTCCTTCGATGGGAGCCGATTTGAGCTGATTCGTAAAAAGGTTAGCGGAACATACCACCGGGATACAAGGTGTGCGTGTTTGTGTGTTTTCGTTTTTTTCTTTTTTTTTTGTTGGTTTTTTTTTCTTTTTAAAAAAAAACATGTTTGCAGAAAAAAACGGTTTTGTCGTGCCTCTTCTAAGTAATCTGCCCCCTCGTACTAGAAAAAAGCAAAAAGAAAAATAACTGGCAGTCAAGAACTTGCAAAAGCCACTTGAGGGTGGTGTGAGCCGCATGAGTATCTTCGGTGTTTTAAACGTGTACACATCTATTCTCGTCTCTCCGCAAAAAATAGAAAAAGAAAAAAAAAACTAAATCTGTCCAACTCGAGGTGTATTTGTTTATACATAAAAAGAATATATATTATATATTTACATGAATTACTGCGACACACTTAATCCCCCTTACAGACACGTATACTATGTCTCGTGCTCTTTGTATTTTCTATTTTCAATTGCCTTTTTTTTTCTTCTAATTGTCCCGTGCAAATTCACTATCTCTTTTGCCTCGCAAGTTTTTCGCCTTGTTTTCGTTTTTTTCCTTCGTTGGGTGGAATACATTCCTAAAATCTATCTGCATTTCCAGTCCATATTGAGCATGGTGTTGAAACGTAATGCGTGTAGTTTTTGATCATACTAGGCAGTAACCAGATTCAGCGTTTTAACGAATGTATTCGAATCTTCGACCAGTTTTGCTTCTTGTTTTTCCCTACTAATCGTGGCGGTTTTTTTAAAATCTGATTAAGAAAACGGCTGCACGCAACTGCCCCCATCAGCCCTGAAGCCAAAACGTCCCTTTTAAAAGGCAAATGTTATTTTTATTAAATTGCTGGCTCAATTTCTTACCTGCCCGCCTTGAAACGCGTCGACTCCAATGGAAGTTGGTTCAGACCATCCATAGTATGGAGAAGTGCGCATGTGCACTGTCCATTTCCCCATCCTTCTGCGTGCAAGTTTGTTGCCTTTGTTTCATGTCCTAGCTTGTCAGTCACAAGCGTTGATCCATCCTGAATCTGGCTGTTGGGAAAGTTATGGGTTTCGTTAGTTTAAAGATGGTCCCAAAGACATGTCAAAAAAAGATAACGCAATTAAAGTAACGTAGGCTATAATATTGTTCGTCAGTTTCATCTTACTGAAAACTTGCTAAATAAAATACATCGTTCCTAGCTGATTTTCTTCTATAACAGTTTTGAATCGTAAAAAATCGTAAAGATTCGCGTTTTAGTTTTTTCAAATTGTTTTCTGTTCAATTTTTAAAACTGTGAGTATTTGTGCATTCAGTAGTAGATAATGTATCATGAAATTGATGGACTAAACGCCCCAAAGAGGTTGAAAACTGAGCCAATTTGTATTATGGGAATTTCGATATTTTATAACTAAGAACTAACTTCGTTGCTGGCTGACGCAGTATAAACAAGATACAGTATTACATACGTTGTTTTTTTAATTAATGGATACATTTCCAAGTACTATGAATTCCTTGCAAACCTAAATATTTTGTTCCAACAACTCGGATAATACAATCTACTACCCATGTTACATTTCAATGGATGGACGGATTCTGCCGTTTTTTAACGAAAATGAACTCGCTGAAAGGTTTAGGCAAGCTGATGGAGAAATGTTGGCTGGTTGGCTGGCAGTCTTGCTGGTTGCTGATTGTTGGTTACTCGCTTTTCGCTCCTTCGCATTGTCGGTAACAAGCTGACCACATGTTCCTTTTTGTGCTGGGGATGTACGTTTAGTGTTTTTCGTGAAGTGCCCCCGTTGCCTGGGATTGCTTCGAAGTTGGTGGTGACGAGTTCAGTACATTAAGCCTTACTAATTCTCTCGTCGAGGACCGTGCGTCCGCGTGTGGGGTCCCGTCCGTATCCCGCAGCATGTCCATACTTAGTACCCTTCAAAAAAGTTATTTTCAAGTTTTTTTTTTATGAAATGTCTCTCGAAATAACTCGTGTATTCTTATGCGTGCCTGTGTGTACATGTCCGTGTGCGCACGCTTCGGATTTCGTTCGCAGAAACATAGGTGCATTTTTTAAAAAAAAATGTTCGCGAACATTCGAAAAGCGCTCGACTTTATTTTTGTATGGATTCTCTAATCATATCAAAATGTGTGTTGCTATTTAAAAGAAAATAATCCCCGAGTGAAACAAACATCCCAGACGTTGGTAGTGGGTAAAGCGCGAAATTTCGCGAATTAACGGATATTACCTCAAAACTTGATTCCTCGGCTTTTAAGGGATTTTTCGATCCGAGCTGATGTTTAAAAATGTTCCAATATTTTGGGAAAATCTTTTTTGTGAAAGACAAACTGCCAGTAAACGGGCTTGCTTTTACATGATAATGTCATTGTAATCGAAAATTTCAGTTTAGGTTGAGGTCTTATAGGTTAGTTAACATTTGTGCTCATATCAAAAGGTTCCTTGACGCCCGGAAAATTTCCATTCAGGCCAGATTTGCGGGTCAACATCACGCTGAAAGGTGTCTTTTTCTTTTTTCTTAATGTAAATTATTGCTTTTTCATGTAGTTTAGTTTTTGTAACGAATCTTTGAAGATTTTCAGTGCATTGGTGAAACTCGCAAGTTTTTCTTATGGATTCTCCCCTTTTAACCCACCAAAATTCGGTACCTTTAAAAAAAAAGCAAATGAAATTAGTTTGGACAATGTTTCATGAATGCAGTAACATCCCAGTGTCCTCCCCCCAATATTCTGAAATTGAATAGCGAAATTGCTTTTCCCTTTAACCATTGTCGGACATTTTGATTCTAGTTTTTAAGGAACTGTTTTTGTTCAGTCCTGCCTGTACTTATCGGCTACTGTAGCAACTGAACACACTAGAACGCCATTTTGGTTACCAAAAATATGTTCCACCTCTGCAAGGTTAACCATTTCTATTGAAATCACCGCCAGAAGTTCGCCTTCAAATCAATCTATTTTCTGTTGAAATTCATTCACAAACCACGTGGCTGTAAAAGTAGAAAATACTCGAAACGTTTAAAATTCGGGACTATCACTTCTTATTTGCTAACAACTTCCACTAACATGCATGTATGTTGCTTCCTAGCCAGCCATAATGCTCATCTACAAGGCAAATGTTATTGCGCTGTTCAAAACCCTAAATTACGCAATACAGGTTGAGTCTATCCAAAATGCTTCAAAATCTGAAAACTTGGTGGTTCATTGGACGCACGTTATTGCATGGGCAAAATTATTTAAAACATTGTATTCAATTATAGTCAGGTTATTTGTGTAAGGGCTATAAGAAACAATTAAATTTCGTTTTATCATCGAGATATCTCATGTATTTTGTAATGTTCCTGAAGCATTTCGGATAAGGGACTAATGCTATTTGATTTTCAAACGATACCTCTCGCAAAATTCCCCAATAGCTAAAAACTGCTAGTTTAACTGTCGATTATCTATTTTTGACAGTTTTAGTATAAGTAAGTTTTTATTAAGGAAGAGGGACATAATCACATTCCATTAATTTACTTATTGTTTCCTTTTCCTGCTAGATAAATCATTCAATTTGCAGTGGTATTTTACAATAATTTAAGACCATTATAAGATTATCGTGTTGATGGCCACTGCAGACGAGATGTAATGACAGTGTAGATATATCCAGAAAACCGTAACTCGTGAGATACTTGATGATACCGTTTAATGACGAGTTCATGTTTGAAATAACTTTACTTTCACGTTTGTTTTCAATTGACGAAGTTGATAAAATGAAGATAATGTTTAAGTGGAAAATTGTACCAGGAGTCTAAATTGAGGCACTGATGACGATATGTTAACTTTAAAGGTTTGTAATTTTAACAATAAACGTAACTCCATTTTACTGTAATTTATCAGCTTTTTGGACCGCGTGTAACATTTGCTTAGTGAATGAGGGCACTCGGCCGACCCCCATTACCTGCCATCTTTTTGCACCAGTGTTTAGTTTTTTCCACCTTGGTATTAACACGCATTACTCATCACTGGACTGAAAACATCGTAGACAAAGTGCTGTCGATGCAATTGAAATGAAACGTGTTTGATATTTATTTTGCCAATTGAAATTAGCCAGGGGATGGGATTTTCACGTATTCCATTTTTATGCAATGGTGGCTGTAATATTTATACAGAAATGTTTACCAGACAACTGCTACATGTGGTATCCTGTAATATTAACGGAAACATTTCTATTTAAGCGAAATCATGTTTTAAATTGCATAAATGTTTTAACGTTGCTGCTCTGCTTTCTTCGTAGACTTTTTTAAGTCTGCAAAGTTGGTTCGCACAGAAATAATTTCACTTCGATTTTAGTTATTTTAACACTAACTACACCCCCGTCCTCAACTTGACAACGGTTGGAAAGAACGCAGTTTCTTTTATTTCGCCTAAATCTGCCTTATTTTCTTCTTCTTCACCTTCTTCGCTCACAATTTGTTGCAAATTCAAATGCTCTATTATTATTATAAATATATATATATGTACTGTTGCTGATATTAAATGTCTTCCTTCCAGTTCACAGTAAGTGTGGTGCGTGGCCGTTGTAGCCCCGGTTTTACAACCAATATTTTATTTTTTTTTTCCTTTTAGAAATTATTGGTCTATATTTGATATTTCTCGAGAAATGATATAGTCTCACAATCGGTCGGTCGTAATGTTCAGCGGGAAATTCCTTATAACCAGAAGTATTGCATTTTTATACAGGCAGTTCATCCTTACAGGAAAAAGGACATTTTATAGAGGGAGACACTGTTAGAATTTATTGCAGGTTTCATGCCTGTGCACATGAATGAAATATGATGTTCAACTCGCCAAATCCAAACTGTGCGCCATTTTGTTTGTGATGTCTCATAATCAAATTGGACCAGTCTCTAGATCTTGAAAAAATCGTGGATTGCAATCTTGGATAATGCCAAAATTACTGGTTTATTGTTCCACCTGATGACAACTAAATGAAATATGCTCATTTTGCAGCAGTCTCTCCCTTATTGCCATTTTTTGTCCATTGAAATTCTTAATCATAACATGCTAATTTTTTTTAATTGAACAAGAGGCGTACTTAGCTGAGAGAAGCTGATTACGTAATTTTGATGTGGGATTTGATGATTTATGTAAAACTAAACGAGTCAAGGGTGGTGTGCAAGTCCCAACCACTTGAAATTTAAGTTCATGTAGTTGTATTTTCGTTTCCTCATAGAAAGCAACTCTACCTAGTGGCCAGGGCCAATGCCCCGTATGCTTGCCGTGTCCTATGCGCTTCGGTCCCTTCTCACATGGATCGCTACAGAAGTCAGCGACGCCACCATTGCACAGTTATTCGGATTGCTTTAGCTTTTACTGTTATTTTCGTCACGTATGTCCACAGATGGCGCTGAGTAATACCATGGAAAGTGCATTTGAAAATAAGGCGGTGCTATGCTAAATCCTTGTACAATGCAATGATAAAAATTAAGAAAATACTTAGATAAATTCAGTCTAATTCATATTTTCTTGTTTTTTAATTATAATTTATGTATTTATATTTACGGGGAGCAAATTTAAAACGTCGCAAAAATGAAACAAAACCATTCTGGGCATAGACTTCAGAACTGCCACTAACTGACTGCAAGGTGAGGAAGAAAGGCTTAAGGGGCTTATCGCAGGTGGCGTCACTGGTTTTCTGCTACGAACCTAAAGGTCACATGGTTCACCACGAGCCGTGGCGATGACATTTACTGTTCAGAGGTATTTTAAGTGTATACATTTTTGCTAAACAGATCTGACATTTATTTATGTATTTATTGTTATTTAATCTTGCCGATTTTTCTTCGTTTTTACGTTGCGCCGCGAAACGGTAACTTTCTGATTTTAAAGTGGATTTTGTCCGATTTTTTTTTCTGTTCCTCGTTTTTGAAAGTTTCCATAAAAAAATTTCCTCCCCTTTTATCTTCAGATTTTCTGGAAGAGAAAAAAACTAAAAAATATCGATTTCCTGAAAACCTCCTTTTTAGCCATATTTTAATATCTAGTTCTAGATGCTTCGAGCTGGACTTAACCTGATGGATTTTCCTGTACATCTTATTAATAACATATCTGATTTTGATATAGTGATTCTGACTGAAGGCAGAGCCTCGAATGATGACCGTTATGAAATTTTAATGATTTTATAATGTATCGGTGATAATGATTTAACCTTTGTTGTATTGCTTTTTAGTGAATTTCGATTAACAATTTTTTGACACTTTCGTTGTCACATTTGAATTAGTAAACTTGGTCTGGCTCGTACCTTTTTGACATAGATGGTGGAAATGTGTTTTTGATACACTAAGATTTGGAGTGCTTTCTCCTTCAATTGTCAGGTTTTTTTTTCTTCACAACTTTTCAATCGATTACAGATGGCGCTGTAGGCTTTTCGAAAACTCGTTTGTGGATAACATGCAGCGTCATCTGTGGAGAAATATGGCGAATTGGCCTGTCTGCCAATCTCGGCATATTGCGAGGGTAATTGGTACCTGTCACGTAACTGAAATAAGTTCAAAAACAGTAATGTGGTGACTGAAATTTGCAGCTTCGTGCGTGCTAAATGTATCCTCTAGCGGGTCATTCACTTATCCCAAAATGAGTTTTACTTTACATATTACCTCTATGGTTTCCTCGAGGTTTCCGTATTACTGCCATAATAACCGGTTGCACCCCCCAAAAAACTAACGTGTTTAACACCCTGGGACGCCGCTTGACGAAAAATATTTCCTACGTTTATTGTATTCTTTATCCAACAGGGTTTTGATTTTTACTACCGACGAAAATTCTTGTACGATTATTATAATTATTTCTATTTTTATTGTTTAAATATAATTATTAACTCTTAAGAAAAGGGTTTTAGGAAGAGATGCGACGTTAGAGGGAGTCAATTATGCTTGGCCACCGGATGGCATTCGTAAGCTGACTGCGTTCCTCCTTGTAGCAAAGCACTGACTGACATCCATTAGCGTACGTCGTCACGCAACTAAAATTACCGGATTTTATCGCTATACTAGTGACTAATCATGTCTGTTGTCAATATTTTTGCGTCTTACGGTCAATCTGATAACTTGTCCTTAGTTGTTATCGCCTTCGTTATTACGCTTTTTATTTTTATTAATTAATTATTATTATCGTTCAAAGCAGTATTCCGAAAACCACCCAGCAGGCGAGGCGTTGTTGTACCAGTAAAAAATCCAGAAAAAAGAATTAAAAATAAGTGAAAATATGGGAAATATCCATATATTTATATATATTTAAAAGTTTACATTTGAAATGAATTTTTTTCTGCTTCTGTTTTATTTTCTGTCGCTTCTACCTTTATTGCCGCGTTTCTGTTATTCTGTACTACTGATTTCATTCCTCCGAAAAATGTTTATGCTTGGCATCTCAAATGTGATATTATTGTCGTTTTATTTACTACCCAGCCTGGAAAATTCACATGGAACAATAAAAAGATCCTGGACTAAAAGCCTTGGTTATGATGGATTTAAGAACTGGAAGTTTTTTGGAAAGGTTAACATTCCAGTTATTGGGCGAGGGGCTTAGGTATACATTTTTATTGAGAGGGGGGAGGGGGGGGGGCTTATAACCGGGTAAGGTTGTAACTATCTTTTATCTAGAGTACATTTTATCGCAAGGGGATGGGGAAGGGGGTTTGACTCCCTCTGCAATGAGAGTATGAATCTTAGCCTACGGAAGATTTTACTCGTACATGCAATTGTAAAATTCAAACGCTTTTGTTTTGTTTTTTTCGCACTTTTTCCAAAATTTCATAAGGGTAAAAATTAGTGTGCAAAATTTTAAAAGAACGATTGCTTGTAACCTGGTTTTAATCTTAAGTTTCCTTCAACAACAGCCTATGAATTTTGGAAGATTTATCCTGATTGGTGGTAGATATTCTAGAAGTCACACTTCAAAGAGGAGTTTAATGTTCAACCATGCATCGCTTGCTCTACTAAGGTAAGTAGTGACATATCTTCCAATTCACGCTCAATGCACTCTTAAGAATTTTATTTTTTCCTGAAATAGTATAATCATACACAAATTTTCATATTTAAACACGGAATTGAAAGATCCATTATGACTATTCTTGAATTTGTTTTGGAAATCGCAGAAAATAAAACGTCTCAAGTTAGGCCAGCATAAGGTAAATAACTTTGGAGGAATCAAACCCCATCTAATGTATACTAAGGGCTTCTAACATTAACATTACATGCACTAATATCCATATTTTGTACTTGATGTAATCGAGTAAATATATGTTGGTATTACATGTTTGCGTGCTGACTGCTGTCATTTTGATATTCAAATAACATGTTTTGGATATGCGTTTTTAAAACTGGTGAAAAATACAGAAATGGCGTAATTATAACGATGTGTGTGCAACCTTGCTGTTTGCTCAAAACAAGTGAATATTTTAAAATTTGAAAGCTTGTAGAGGTTCATTAAGTTTTTCTAAATTTCTTGAACAATTCAAGATTATTTGACAGATTTGTGAAATTTTCAATTGCAGCTATTTCTGACTGATATACAGTATATTCTTATTATTCAAATAATTTTTTTTCCATTTATCATGCATGCATTTTAAAGTATTTTGGCGTTTTCGTTATTTGTATTAATATTAGTTGTGCAACCGAATGCATGAAATTGTTTTGGAAATTGTATCATACCTGTACATCGTTTAGGATTACCCCATCACTCAATTATTTTATTCACCATGTTTTGCGTATTTTTTGAAATCCCTACTTGATTCCAGAAACTTTTAATCGTTATTGGAATGTCTTAATTAGGTTAATCAGTTTATTAACAATAAATATCTTCATTGGTCAGATCGTTGGAATCATTGTACAAATATGTCCCTGTCTAACTAGCAACCAAGGTAGCTGCTTGGCTAGTGGCTGATTATAAAACGTACCGACGAGCCTGAGCGAATTTTAGCAAAAATATACAACTGCTTCAAGTCTGTGAAATCCGTATTATACCAAGTGGAACAGATCAGTAGAAACAATAGAAACTCGGTGCAAAATTACAAATAAATCAAAAACGGCTGTATGGACTGGAGTAATGTATTAGGGTCTTGTCGTCGAAATTGTGTGGGCTAAAAGTTATTCATAATCACACTGACCTTGAGACACGTTGTCAAGGTAATTCAAATGTTAACTTTTGAAGTATGCACTGTGCAGAAGAGACCTGTAGAGGATGGAGAAACAGGGCTAGCACAATAAACGGAACGAAATTCGGACAAAAAAGGCTAGAGATGCAGGTACGGTAATCAAACGTTACCCCAAATGCTTCCCTGCTTAACATTCGGAACATGCAGGGTAGCATTTGGGGCAGACCCTAACACATTATTCAAGTCCATACAAGCGTTTTTAATTTATTTGTCATTATGCACCGTGTTTCTATTGTTTCCTTAGATCTGTTTCACACGGTATATGTTAGGCCATGGTGTCCACTCATTGATACGATTACCAAAACATGCGCCTTCTAGGAACGATTATAGGTCTCGGAGCGAGAAAGACTGGTCGACGATGTCGCATCATTGCTCCCTCGACGGCCATGCCAACTGCCAGACCGGCCACTGCTGCTCCAGCCATCTTGGCACCATTCTGGAGGAAAAGATATATATATATATATATATATATATATATATATATGTAATCATATTAAAAATGAGTTAACCTATTTTGAAATGTTAAAACATTGTCCTTTCAAAGCTAGCTTTTCGAAAAACTAAATATTTGCGATTATCTCAGAGAGGGCGCCAAGAAAAAGCGACGGATTTCATCTGTCGCTTTTATTTATTGGAACGTTACTTTTTCAGGATGGGCCAAGTGATCCATCCCCAATAAGGGGGATGGAAACTTGTCTTCCATTTTCCGTTCATCAAGACTCAAAATATCAAGATAGCCACTTTCAGAGCAATTGCTATGTTTTCCACAGTTGGTTTTCCATGACAAGTCGCATTTGGAGAATTGCTTTTTTCCAAGGACCAAGATCGATGGCCGTGTTTCGGTGTTTGGAGAATTGATTGTTCCAAGATGGCCACGTTTGACACATTGCTTTAATGTATCTATTCAAACACGCCCAAAAAGTCTTTCTTCTTACACGCCTCAAGAAGGGACCAAACTGGAATATTCTAATTCTAATTGACAGACTCGTTACTTTGTTAATTTAGGAATTACTTACGTTGTTGGATCTTTGCTGCGGTGGCGGCTGTGGCGACGGCGAGCATTCGTGATGGATGACCACCACTTCCTTCTTGGGCTTCGGAGGTGATGGTGGTGGCTTTGGCGTGGCGCTAATTGTGGTGGTCGTGATGGTATATTGCTGTCCCGGCGGTGGAGGGGGCAAATAACCTCCCTGTTGCTGTTGATGTTGCTGGAACGCTCCTGGTGGTGGCTGTGGAAGTGAACCGTAAGGGTTGTACGTCGGGTAAGGATATGGCATTTGCTGCTGACCCTGTGGCGGGTAGCCCGGATAGCCCTGTTGAGGAGGAGCTGCTGAATAGGGTGGAGGTGCCATGGGATAAGGAAGGTTGTTCTGATACCCTTGCTGGTTGGGCTGTTGTGGGACGTAATTCATTTGCTGGGGCATGTAGCCCATTTGCTGCTGCTGAGGCATGGCACCCATTTGCTGTTGCGGTTGCTGTTGAGGTATGGCACCCATTTGCTGTTGCGGTTGCTGTTGAAGTATGGCACCCATTTGCTGTTGCGACTGCTGCTGAGGTTGGGCCTGGTAGGGTGGTGGAGTTCCGCCCATTGGCTGCTTGGGTGGAAGTCCAAGGTAATTTTGGGTGGATTGTGCATCTGAATATTAGGAATTTTAGGAGTTATTCCTTAATGTTTGTGGGGCATGATTAGGGCTTGGGAATATTGCAGACAATCGCCACTTTTTGTTTCATCACGATATTTCCAAATAAGCACCTTGTATATATAACATACTTTTGCCCGATAACTCTATTTTCGAAAGCCTTAATTCGCTAAAGTTTGGATTTCACCTTGATTTTACAAAAATCGATTAATTTAATCCATAACGTAATTATTTTTTGTCCGCTATCAATCACTGTTAAGCTGTTATCTGCAACAGTGTTTTTGCTGATATGGATAACCTTGCCGTTTTCGCAATGTGCTTTTACGGCTATTTGATACTCATTTTACCAAGCTTTATTATTGAGAAATTTGCAGTCACAAAGTTGAGAATATTAATTTAACGGGTTTTCTGAGCTGTTGTACGAAGTAAAACGGTGCACTATAAGTAGGGCATTCACAGAAGAATATTTGTTTCTCGAGATATGTGAATTCTACATACGACATTTTTGTTAAAGTGACAACTCTGATGACTAATAATGTTTGCATCTTTCCTGATGACATTCAGTAGATTAAACAATGACGTAAAGCAATAGAGCTACTTCGACACGAGTCTTAACGAATGATACTTTTGACAGTCGTGAAGTCGTTACTGCAAAATCGACCCGTACTATACTTTTAAAAAATTCGCTAAAGGGTGTTGTTGTTTTAAAACCAATTAATGTAATCAGTTTGCATGTTGTACGGATTTCAAAAGGGACAATCCTTAAGTTTTTAATTACTTTTAATCAGCGCTTCTAATGAAAATAACCTGAAGTAGGATTTTGTAATTTTTTTTTAAGTAAGTCTGAGATTTCCTTGTAATTTCACTTATCAGACGCTGAAACTAAATTTATGTTCCAGGCTTTTTTATATAAACTTGAAATAACTTTTAACTTCAAAAGCATCATTGATTTATTAACCGACATCACCAAATTAAGTTTCGCAAAGCCTAATTTGAGAAAAACGGTACTCACTCGGCGTGCTCATCGTATCGCTCTGCTTATTTTCTTCCTGAGAATAACTGTCCAATAATATGTATAATTACAAATTAAGTCAAATGTTAGCAAATATTTGTTATGAAAATGTCCATTAGTTTTTTTCAGTTTACCTTTAACCGTTATGTCCTTAATCCAAAATATAACTGTATATGCTACGTTTGCTTTAAATTATACCTATATATATCGTACTGTACGCATACAGTATATGTCATGTATATTGCGAGAACTGAACAGTGTTATATCGCAGAATTCGTTTTTAGATAACAATCTTAAACATCGTGGCATATGGCGCGATAAAACTGGTGATAAAAAGGGTCATTTAATGATAGCACGATGGAAAATCATTTAACAGCTGATATTAAAACAACAATGGCTCGTCAAATGTTCTGACGTGATTGCTCGAGACTCGACAATACCGTCATTGCATTTTAATGGCGTAACATGGATGAGCAATTAATACTGATATAGGATTATTACTTTGGAATAAACCATGCCCTTAACAGAATGGTTTTGTAATTAAAAACTGGACTTAAATTTTAAAGCATACGTCTATCTCCCGTAATAATAATAATCTATATATATAAAAAAGAAAACGACGCCATTTTCTTTTTGGGTTTGTATACGTACGGTGGGCTTCAACTCCGTAGGAATACATGCGTTTGTATACGTACGGTGG
>JAQGBX010002552.1:0-20009 GCA_034698745.1 Megaphyllum sjaelandicum | reverse complement strand
CTTGCTGAACTGCAGCCCCAAAATCCAACTGCCAACTGGTTTTGGCTGGCACTTTTCCCTGCTGGCCGCACTTCCGGTCAGCCAATAAGAGCACTGGATTGTCTGACCTAGATTCACTGGTCAGCAGACCTGGCAGTGCAAACCACTAAGTTGCTGCCCCAACTGCAGGCGTGCTCGCAACTATTTGAATACCCTAATTGTTTTATTGCCATCTCGAAAGTTATTATGATTATCGGTCTAAAAATAAGCTGAAAGTCATATCGTCTCTCTGTGTAGAAAATACTTACATGGGTTGGCTCACAGTCATATCCTTGCTGTTCCTGCTCATTTCCCTGACCATAGTTATTGCCTTCTATCCTAGCACCATGTTTCATGTCTTCATAGGAGCGACCTAAGTTGACAAAATAAAAGTGCCAATTAGCAGGAAAGTAAACAAGAAGTACCCAGCACGCGCCCGGGAGGAATGAAAAAGCAGTTTGCACACCTGCGGTGTCGGAGTACAAAGTAGCTTTGCTTGGCTGTTCCTCGTCCTCGGACTCGCCTGCAAAACAAGTCAAGAGACTCAAGAAGCGTCAAGCTTCACGTAGCTCGTGCAAAACGACATGAAATTAATGGGGTTTTGGCGCGATTTGCAACATTCCCACGCATTGCAGGGAAATTATTGAGAAGACATTTACGTGAACTACTGAACTCATGGTCATGTGAATGTATTTCACTATCTCTCATGGTTTAAAATGACGGATTAAAGAAAGACATTTCAGCATGCAGCTATGCGAACAATGCCAAGCAAGGAGTGACTTTCAGAAACACCAAAAATGAATAATTTAAAAATTGTTCTTTAAATTTTAAAAATTCTATATTTGGTTGTGCTCAAGATGTTTGTGCGAAAATGAATATGTGCACCGAAAAAACGACAAACAACTTTGATGTTGGTTTGGAAATGGTCTGACAATTTTTTTAAAACCGTGAGAAAATTAACTTCCAAACAAACCTAACTTTGAATTCAATGAAAAAATCCACATTTGCTGTAAACGTTGAAAACTAAATGTTATGCTATATTATTGTGAACATAATTTTATTAAAAATGAATCATAATTTAGTAATTTCCAAAAAAAAAAACAGATTGTATTCATTGTTTGGAAACAAAAGCCTACTTTGGGAACTTGTCAATCTATCCATTGATTCATGGTTCATTAATTATTTTTCAAAGCATTCATTTCCAGCAATTTTTAGCACATAATTAGCATGGAAATAAAACCAAAATTTGGGAACCAATAGGTAACAAATGCTTGAACAATTTGAAAGCCGAAGCTCAAACGTTCACATAGACACAAGAACGATGAAACATTCTGTAATGACTAGTTACCAGAGTTCAACTCCTTGACTAGGGAAGACATGGCATTAGTGACAGAGTCGGCCGCCACCAGCAAGTCACTTCGCAAACTTCTAGTACTACCAGACTGTCCAAATGCTAGGCGCACGTCCCCACCAACGCCTGACAATGACTCGCCAGGTATGCTCCCAGGAGTGCTGGGGGCGCTGCGCGAGGACGAGGGAAAAGCCAATGATAAAGTTGGGGATTTGTTGCTACCTGAACGAGGCGAGCTATTTGGGGTGGAGCGTGGAGACGCCTGGTGGTTCTAAAGGATGAAAAGGAACATATAAATATCAATCTGGTGGTGCAGAACAAGCAAGAGAACAAACTAGAAATTTATCAGGGTGCTGGCAAGCACCAATACAGAATCAAAACATGGCACAAATTCAGGGAAATATCTGCAAAAAAAAACATACTTTAGTCAGTTTTATTCTATGATTTAAATTTAGCAGTTCTTTGGAGAGCTAGTCAAAGACTTTTCTACTATGAGATCATTCATGGTTACTGAAAATCCAGAAGCACTGAAGATTGAGATGATTCAAAGTAAATCTTTTATTGAATGGCACAGAAAAATCATTGAATTATAAAACATCAAAAACGTTATCAAGGTTTACATGAAGCTTGCCAGACCCTCAAACTACCTTTGGAATTGCCAAATCAAAAGACAACCAAAGCACACCTCCCCATAGCTTAACCTGTTGGTGGCCCACCATCTGCTCACCTTCAAAAGCTTCATCAGACCTTCTAGCTGCACCATGAGTCCACGTCGGCTTTCCTGCAAGCCTGAAAGATGCCGCTCCAACTCCCCCTTTCGCTGCCTGAGCACCGTTAACTCGGCTAGCAGGGTGGGGTTCTGCTGCGAATGCAGCGCCTTGTCCTCCATCTCTTGCTGAAGCCGCAGGTCGTTGATTTGTCCCAAGATTTCCCGGTTTTTCGCTTCAAGCTGACAAACAAGCTCCCGCTGGGCCCGACTTGTATCCTGGGAAAGGCTAAACTCTGATGGACTCCGTGCCTGCAGATAGATTCAAACATGGCTAAAATCCAAGCCTACGCTTACTGAAGTATTGAAAACTTGGAAACTTGATAGGGACAAACCGCATGATTTGCATCAGCTGCCAAGCGAGCCGCATAGCGGGCAATGAGCCTGTGTTCATCATCGACTCGAGATGACTCCAGGCTACAACTGTGCTTAGTTGGACTAAAAAAACGAAAACGACATCATAAATTTTCGCAGATGTGCATAAGTAAAATTTTTTTGTAGAAAAGTGGAGATGCACAACTGGTCGTTTACGATTAAACGTGGTTACTAATTAACCATTTCGATTAACTTACTACTCTATACACAACTAAAATGTCGAGTAACCTTTACATTGCAGTTTCGCTATTTTTTGAAGATCTCTAACGACATTTTGGTCATTTTTGAAGATTTGCCAAACTCGCTCCAAAAACTAGTAAATTTAATTGATAAAAAAAGCTAATCTGATAAAATCTGAGTTAAACTGAATCTCATTAATTTATTTGACGCCACATGAAACCACTTAAGGCCACATGTCAGGACGCTATAAGCGAGTATGACAAAACTGTTCGAAATTTCGTCAAATTACATTCATGCAATATTTAACAAATTAAATTAATTGGCATCAAATCACTTTTACCCATGGGTAGGCTTTAAATGTAATCCGTTGTGAATTTATTTCCTAACGTTTTTGTAGTTCCAAAAATAAAATGGGGATTTTTCAGAAATTTATGAGCAAGCATTTACGTAAACTTTTCGGAATATTGGAAGAATAATTCCATGACTGCTCATTTGTTCATAAATCAGACCAAAAATCTACAGAATGCAGTATTTAAAATATAGTATAGCAGAGGTTTGATCAATTATGCTTCAATTATGCTTAATATGCGGTATTTTGAAGACCGGTTAATTAGACCTTGAAGCCCTAATATGTTACAAATTACACAACGTCCAAAATCAACTTCCCACATAAAAGAATAAAAGAACAAATAAACTAGATGCTGACCTTCTACCGGTTGATCCGCTGTGAATGGAAGACATGTCATAGGAATTTAGAAGGGCGTCTTGGAAGCCATTATGAGAAGGCATCGGTGATGGGGGTCTGCAAGTGCAAAACATTTGATGAAAGCAACCGAATAATTGCAAAACTAATAAGGTCAGAAAGTGGTAAACTTACACGATATGCGACAGGTTCAGCGTTTTCTCTGGCTCATCAGGAAATCGGGGTATATCGTTGTTGCGTTTGTCAGGAACGCAGCGAAATGATTTTCGGATCGAGTGGCCTAGCTGCTTCCCAGGAGATTTCTGCAAATTCGTGAGATTGCGTCAGCAAGGGGTGGACTTGGCAATTAGCTTATTGAAAAAGCACGTTTGTGCAATTAGGTTTGCCATAGCAACTTGACTGCATGCATATGTATGGTTATTATAGGGTGGCAAGTACAAGCAGATTTTGAATTTGTGTGTATTGGTCAAACTCAAGCATAACGAGGTTCAAAAAGTTGATGAAAACCTAATTTAGCCTTGCAAAAGGTTGGACAACATGTCTGAAAACATTTACACATTACATTCAGTGCTGAGAAAGTGAATCAATTTTAAAGGTTCAAAATGCTGTCAGTTATGGAACTTCTAATTCAATATTATGTTCCAAAATATGCCTCTTTTCTCTACCCATAAAAGTAAATTCAATTTCTAAATCCTTTTTTGTAATTTTTATTTATTGTAGAGTTCTGATGGTAAGCTGTGAAAAATGTTCTTTCCATTCGCAATAATATTTCCAAACAAACCTGTACATAGTATAAAATGAAAATATATATATATGATGATTTTCAAGTAATTTTTTTAAAAATCTATACCTGTAAGACTTTTCAAGTAAACAAATTTTAAATATAAATTGTAAATTACAATTTCATGCATTAAAGCTAAAAGAATACTATTCAGCTATAAAATGCAATTGCAGGGAATACACATGTTTGTACATTTTGCCTACTCATAAAAAAACGAGAACTACTTTGTTTCTTTACTTTAATTCTAAAGATTATATACAAAATGTAAAGTAGTTATGAACTTACAAACGACGCATATTCCTTCATTTCATGATCCAGTGAATGGCTTCGAGTAGTACGGCCTCTCCAGAAGCAGTCTTGGCAAAGCTGGTAGTTGTAACAGCGCTGACACTTGTATCGAAATCCGCTGAAAGGGTCTAGGTTGCAGCCATCGCACACGATAGGGTGTTCCACTGAGAACCAAAGAAAATGGAAAGCAGAAAAGAAGAAAAACTCGATTTTTGTATTCAATCACAGCAATTAATTTTCTCATGAACGTGCGAACTGAGAAACTGAAAAACAATTTTCCTAGTTTTAACCAATTTAAGTTTCCTCCAACTTAAAATGCCATGGCAACACATTTCGGTATTAATTATCCGGTAGCCATAGAAACGCAAATATTTTAATGTAGGGTAATCATTTATAATCCTTTATTGCGCTGAGTTTGCATTTTAAGATTGGGATCAATTAATATGGAATGGTTCCACCATGAGATTTAGTAACAATTATTGTTACTAAATCTCATCTTGGGGCTCTGAGTCTTTAACAGAGCTGTTAACAGCTGTTAACAAGGAATGAAATAAAAATACTCCAGAAAATGAAATTATATACAGTACAAATGGTAACAAACAAAGGCCTTAGCTTAATCATTGTAAGGTAAGTAGTACAAGATTGAAACAAGGTTTCAAAATTGTTGCCACAGGCATTAACAAACCTTCAATTAATTGCATGGATATATAAAAGAAAATTAGTTGCCAAATTTATTGCTTCAATGAATAGGAAACCATGTTTTACTTTTTTATTCCTCTTCATTTTAAATAAACTTGGGAAGTGGAACGAGTTTTATTTTTAAGAAAAACTTATGTCTCAAATTCATAAAGTCATAATTATAATCATACATTTTGCACTGGGAAGTGGTAATAAAAACTTGTATAAAAGCCACATAAAACTGGATTTATTAGCAGGTCAGATGACCATAAAATGCAACAACCCTCCACACAATAAGCATTTCGTTATAATATAACAAAGACGACATCAATCCATTAACCATGCAAGTTTTCCAAATACATTTCTATAATTCCATTTGTATACTTTTAGTTTCAGAGCAATATTTTAAATACATTCTTGTAAGGATATAATATTTGTTATACATTTTTAATTTAACATACAGAATTAGACTAATTTTAAGAGAAAGCTTTCATTGGAATTGAGGAATACACTAAAAGTCAAAGAGAAAAACCATGTCAGGCTTCTTAACTATGGCCTGATCTAATTGCGAAATCTGGGAACCCAAGCTAACAGAGTCAATCGCATGGTTCAAAGGCACTGGCAAACACTCATCCCAATTGGACTACAACAAGCAGCATGGCAAACGAATTCCCCACAAACAGTCATTCATTCATTCATTCTGGGAGCCATGAGCATGCGACTTTCTAGCATCCAGAAACGGAACTGTCCCGGCAGGGATATACTTACTCAACTGGGTATCGACGAATTCGTCGAAATTGGGGGATTTTGAATCCTCTAGGAGCGGGATGAAAGATAAAGACGGAGACAAACGGTATCAATGAGAAAAAAGGGCGCAGCTATAGGCTACTCAACCATACAATCAAACCCGTGTCCCTGCCCTCCCCATTTTCATCTATCAGTCCGCACATCATTTTTGCACACCTTTCATACAGGCTGCATGTTCTCACCTCCTTCGACGACTGCCAGGCGGTGCAACAATGGCAGCCAAATCAGGGTCGGCGGACCTGGTTCGGACATCATTATATCCAGGAAGTCATTGACAGTCACCTTGGAATGCTGAAAAACAATCATGTGGGTCAAGATCGCCGACATTCTACACGAAAAGCATGATAACTAGCCATTTCTCAAAGCATTTAAATTTCTGTGGACATCAGCAGGTTGGGACCTTTAAGTTCATCTAAGTGACTAAGTCCATCTACAGTATGTCATAGAGCACAATTTTTGAATTTATGGAACACTGTACCATATGAATCCTTGACAAATTTATTATTAAAAACATCCATTATTTGCATCCTCAAGTGTATTAATCCCACATCACCCTTTTGTTTTCGTTTTTAATGGCTTTTCTGCACTTGACAGGCAAAAGGTCTTATTTTTCACATCAAGCCTCATATTACAAACAATTTCTACAAAAATCACATTCAGGCAATCCCTAAATTCAACTCCCTTATCTGACCATTTCATACCTAACATCAAGTTTTGCCATGCTTTGGTATTAATGCGAAAGTGATCAATGATACTCACTCCTTCAAAAATGGAAGCTGCAACTGCATCAGAATACGGGAATGACGGTGACTCATAAACAGCTGCGGGAAGGGCCAGGGCATCTCTGAGAAATTCTTGAAATTTGGCAGCGATCATATGACCGTTAGCATCGGAAATTTGCGAAAAAATGTCTGTATGGGAATGAAAGTGAGATGAGATTCAAAGGCTTTGCAGTGGCCTTAATAGTCTCAAAATCATAGCATTGAAATGCTAAAGTAGTATATCTCACATCTGAACTTATCCATAAGTTTTCCAGCACAGAGCATAGCCAGTGCCACCTTGATGGCAAAAACCCGGAGGCGCCCCGTATCCTCACTGAAAATATTATGATATTTCATACAATTTGTAAACCATATTGTATCCAAATGTAGAAAGCTAGAATAGCAGCTATTATTTTAACTCTTCCTTATTTAGGTATTCATAAAACGTTCAAAAACCACTACCTGAAATGGTATAAATTTGAAATCTATTCCTATTTCTTACAAATGTATTTATATTTTTTACCAGTAAGCAAAATAATTATAATTTCAATAGTCATATCATTTCCCGTATCGTTATGAATTATACCGATATTTGGCCTTTTTTAAAAATAAGCAGCCTTACTTAACATTTTTTATCAACATCTTTAACCACGAATCGAGACTTCTTTGAAGAAAATACACTTAGAATTTAAACAGTATTTGCTTTATCACATTTTTGAGGACCACTGCACAAATAAATATTTAAATAAAGGGATTCAAGATGTTGAATCCCATAGCGAGTAATAAGTATTGCTAATGAGGAATAATTAACGACTCGGATAATATGACAATCACCTCATACAAGTTAAAAGCTCTAATTGATATGATGAGCGCAACTTAAAAGAAATGCACCAATTTTATGGGAATGGGTTACTCCAATCTCAGCTAGTTGATGAGAAATTAAAACCGAGCGAATTTTAATGTTCCACTAATTAAGTTGCCCTTCAAATCGTTGGTAAAATACACCTACCCATCGTAAATAAACAATAACCAGTTTAAGAGGAGACTGGTGCAGTTTTCGGCATTAACTTGCTGATTGGGTGGGAGTCGCTTGTTTAGCTGGTAGTATAAGCCCGAAATGAGCGCTTCCAGTCGAGCAACACCTACGTCTGCCCGCAGGTCAAACGTGTTCAAGCCATGTTCTCGAAATGCTTCAATCACATTCCAAATGTCCACTAAATGCACTGGAAAAGTAAAGCAGAAAATCGTAAAATAGTAGAAATGTTCTAATGAATATGTTTATATTGTCATTTTAAATCGACTTCATCCAATTTTTTTTAGAATTTAACCACTTTCGGAAGATTGATCAGTTATTAAAATCGAGTACAGCTCTCAACTACAAGACTTACAATTCGTTCTCTTCTGGATAAAGCGTAGTTTGTTGGCTAGCCGGTATGATGCAAATCGAATGACATCAAAATTCTGGGCTCCTACAAGACAAACAAAAAAAAATCCCGTTGCTGGTGAGGTGGATAGGAATTTTTAAGAACAACAAATGAAAATGTAGGAAACCCTTGAATCGAAAGGCAAGTTTCAACAAATAAGCAATGCAAATTTGGGCGAATCAAGTTAAGTTTGGGCACAACCCTAGGCTACAGGGAAACACTACATAATAATGAATTTGTCATCGAAATTGTCAAGATCTTTAATTCAAAACAATATGACTGTGAGTTTAAAATCTAAAAATCACACTACATGTACTTGAATCTTTATGAAAAAGTTTGCAATTGAAAACAATTCAGAAAGTATGACAACTAAAACAACATCGGAATAAGTCATTTTTTTGACATGGTTTTAGATTCATGTACATATCAACATTGAGCATAAAAATAACAAAAGGTCCACAATTTCGCTTTCTTGAATTTATGCAACTAGATAGATTTTGATAACAAAATTATCATGCTATAGGCCTACCGATTAATATGTACAAAATAATTCTATCAAATAACAAGATGTTGAACCGATAGTTTTATTCATATGGTGCAGCAGTGCTTAGGCCTACTGAAGATTCAGCATGATTGCAGTGCTTCATAAAGTCAATTTTTTCTAAACTGTGGGATGGAGTCAACGTTGCTCATTAAATTTATTTCAATATAATTTATATTATTAAGTGTCATGAATTGTCATTATTACTAAAACACATGTGTATATACAAAGGTCATGCGTTTTCGCATTCAAAGACGCAGACAAGGAAATTGCCTCGGTCAATGTCAATGAATAAATTACCAATTATCCATCGTCAAGTACTTCATAAATGAGCAGTGCAACAAGTCATAAATTCATCCGAATAATTAGTCTGAGAATCTAACACGACACTATCAAAATGCAAGGCAACCCCTCACATTTCATGGATAGTTTTATTATGTATTAACCAATTGCATAATTACATTATATGGTTGAAATGTTTCCATAAAACAAGCAGCAAGTTACAACATTCATAAGTTCTAAAGGCTCAGTTCAAAGATAGTAATGGTTAAATTTAAATGCAGAACTTATTTTCTTGCAATTTTTTGTTGTAATTCTTGGAAATCAGACTTTCCAAAGTAAAATTCCATGCATAAATACTTCACTGAATTCCCAGCAAAAAAAAAACTGCAGAAAAATTGCAATATATGCAGGTTTATTTTTCCAGGAACATGCGCTATTATTCCAGTTTGTATTTTGAAGTAAAAATGCAGGGTAAAAACTGCAGTTTTATTGCAATATTTTTAAGTAATACTGCAGTAGGCCTATTTATTGCAGTTTTAGTAATTGTGCAGTAATATTGCAATATCCATGAAGTGAAACTACAGTTTGTAACTGCAGTATTTATTGCAGTTTTACTGCAGAAATACTTCAGTTTACTACAAAATTTGTTTCAAATAATTGCACTTTTACTGCAAAAAACCCCTACAGTTTCTGCTGGGTTGTGACCAAGTTATCCAAATGACATTTAGGTAAAGGATCACATATCAAATTCTACGTGACAATATTCAGAAAGACTTCTTGAAATTTTTTTTAGAAAAGGAATATTCAAATTTCTGGCTTGGTCTTCAATCAAAGTTTGATGAAGTACAGAACAAATAAAAAGAACTACACAGTAAGGCACTTCAACCCCGCTTGACATTAGGGCCATGCACTGAAATTGTATGGGATATTTGGACTAAAAGGGACGCTTCAGCGTAAGATTCTGGTATGAATATCTGAATTTGGCTCTCTTAAGAATTATAGGGCCCTCAAGGATCTAATGACCGATGATAATAAGGAAGGAAATAATGAATAAGAATTTGCAATCAGACTTACTCATATCGGCCATCATGTTGCGATGCTCAGTGAACTTGTGAGCCCCAGAGCTCATTGTGTCGGGAAATCCGAGAGGAGAAAAATCCGATACACCCTGGGGGAGAAAAACATATTGTTGAGAATGCATTTGGTCTTTCCAACGCGTAGCTTCATCGTCATCTTTTGTGGGTGTCAATTTATTTCATACTTCAATTGGCCAAATTGCATTCTGTAAACTGGTACCAATTATGCCGCTGACCTGCCCACAATGCCATATTCAGCCGCCTGCTTAATGGCCAAGCTGGGCCACATTTTTGAATTGTTTGACTGGATTCCAGATCCTACACAAAATTTCGATGAAGATTCGTGTGTGCCCAAGAAGGAAATGTCATTGCATTGGGGGAACGTTTGTTGAAGCCAGTCAATTAGCTCCGAGACGTTCGGGAGCCTGCGAATTACGACTTTTTGTTGCAGTGAAACAATTGCAAAATGATAATTGACATAATTATCAAAAGCTTGATACTAAGGAATTACATGGAAATTTCAAAATTTAACGAATGACAATGGATTTGAACAGCTTTGAAAATAAGTCTGTTTTTTTGGTGCAAAGCATAATGTCCATCACATTCGCAAAACGCAACCCCAAAACGAACCCAGGGAATTTAAGAAAACTGTTGGAATCCATAGATTACTGTACATCGTTCGAAGTCTAGTAATGGGCAGGCTAAGCTGCCTTCATAATTGGAAATTATTGCAATTGCCAAATATGAGATGCCATGATGCTAAGCAGTTGATGACGGTCAAAGGCTTTGCAGGATCCTGGTTTGAAGGACTTGACGGAATTTCTGGGAAGGCGATAACAATGGCAGAGACGTGGAATACAGAGCCTAAGGAATCAGGGAAGCCCAAGAAGGAAATGTGCAAAGTGCCTTAGCACTTATAAAAATGATGTGGATGACATAACAGCATTTAGGAATGCAGGTTCTCGTACGGATATTAAACAACTGGAATTGGTAAAGATTTGTGAATTTGCCAATTTACCTACCAAGTCTGGTGCCAAAATCCAACTTGTTATCGATACGAATTCAAATTGGTCTAGACTTGATTGACCCACCCCAAACTAGATTTTTTAAGATTTCCACACCTACCATATAAAATACTGCCAAAAATCTAGGCAGGGTAAATGTTAGATTTGAGATTACCCGACCAGCTTTGAGCTTTTTGTATTCATTAATTCATTGTTGAACGTGCCGCAGCAGTAGTAAATGCAATTTGAATGAAAATGTGCATTATTATTCATATTCTTTAATCGCTGTGCTTTCAATTCCTTGCATCACACTTTGAGAATGTCAAAGCCTGATCGTGTTATAACTCACTGAATTTTTCCAATTTAAACAAAAACCCTTCACTTTTAACAAAAAAAAGTTAAATTATCAAGCTAATTAAAAACATGGGGTAAGCACGTGGAAGTTAATATGGCAAAGCAAACCAGTGAAACCACAACAGGATTATGGTAATTTTATGAAAGCATCCGTGCAATTTATTCTTCGAGCCACATTTGGTAAATTATTTGTGCAGGAAGCTATGACGTAGGGATATATTAATGGATGCTGATAATATCTTTTGTGCATATGCTGTTCAAGATCAGGAACTATATAGGCTACGTATTGCATGAAATACCAGCAACCTTAAAGGAGTAAAAAATAGAAACGTTAAGGATCATGGCGTTTTAATTAGAATGCAAGAATTTATAAAATATATCCGTATCCATATGGATATCCATTCTAAATATCTTGTGCATCACAGTGAACATGAAATATAAAAATTAAGATAATAAGCGCGGGGTCACACAACAGGTGCATGTGATCTTCGCATGAACAAATGGGCATTAGGTTCCATTCTACGTGAATCCATTTCACTCAAAATTTGCATGTGGAATAAAATGAAATTGAGTAAACATCGGCACTGCAAGTGACATCGGCGTCTTCTATGCTATCAAAATACCCGTCAGATGATGCCTCATTTGTTTTCACTGAACTTATAATGGAGTTATATTAAGTAATCTGACTTGACCTTTGGGAGATAGGGGAATCAAATTCTAACATGGCTATTCTAACATTTGATCTCATGATTGTCTGTATTTCAAGCGATATATTTTGTCGGAAAATTCGTATAGCAAATGCTGCAACATTGTTGATGCAACCATTATTCCAAATTGTTAAAAACTATAATATCACTGAGAAATAAATCCTAATAATTATAATAATTATATTTCTCTTCTATTATTGGCATACAGGTACATGCAGGCCTACTCCATAATGAAAAATTAGTTCTAAAGTTAAATCATATGCAGTCTTACACAAATAATTATTTATAACAGAAGATATAAAATAAAAATGAAATATAAATGAAAAGTACGGCAGCATTAGAGTAATTTTAATTTCTTTCTGTTTCACAGTTTTGTGGTTTTCGATTCTATGATGCAATGATAGAAAACTTCATAAGAATTGGAAAAGAAATTGTTTACAATTGTCATTGTCGTTACATTTTTGCATGACAATAAGTTAATGAATAGTTCTTGCCAGTAAAACAGTCAGTAACTCGTTTTTCTAGCAAATGTCCCTGAAGTTTTAAAAAGATTATACTTTAACATCCACTTATAACGAAATAAATAGGCCCTATGCCAAGAATTGGAAAATGAAAGGCCAAAAAAAACCACTCACGAATTAGTCTAACCTTATTTTTTTATTATAGTACTGCCATTTGCACAGTATCTTTACAGAAATATAAAGAGCAGAAGACCTTAAACATCGGTCTGAAAGCATCATCAGAATCCTTTTTGTCCAGCCCTTAGTTTTTCTCCCATTTAATGGTGGAATTTTCCACCAATAAACAGTATATCGTAAACAATTATAATGGTAGATAAAACTATAAAAATACCATTCGTGAACTTTTGCGATCAAAATAACATCAGAACAATTTTATTGAACTCAATCTGAATATTTATGTACACGTACGCAGTATGTAAAAAAAGCTGAAACTACCAGCTAGTGTTTTTTTCTCCAGGCTCAAGAGTCAAGAAATCCATAAATTACACTACAGTAAAAATTCTATTGTATTCCTTACCCTGCAGTCAGTACATAGTACCATTTGGCAGGGGGAATCATCATACAATTTAAATTAGACTAATTAGTCTGGTCATGATTGATCCCAAAATCACAATTTTAATTAATTTTCCCGTATTGGGATTTTAACGAGGAAAGGTGGGATGGGATAGGAAGACAGTCATGGCCGATTTACTATAGGAACTATCTCAGCATTCGCCTGGAGAAATTGTGGGTAACCATGAAAACCACAATCGAAGATTGCCGACCCGGGAATCGAACCTGAGTCTACCGAATTGCTCAATGCTACATGTACCATGGTGCACATGCAATCAAACTTTTTCATTCCAAATGATGGAATTTCACTCAATAATAAACTGAACTAAAAGTCATAAACGGATAAAAAAAGGTGCTAAAAACTAAGATGTCATGATTTTTCATTACAGCTAGGTTATTGCTGTTCAATAAAAAAATATTTTCTTCGAATAGTAGCCTATTGTAATTTTCTTGGTGGAATAAAGGGCATGGTTTGGGGTTGAAGCACTGCTTAGCATACAGCAGACATCAAAGAAATGGTAAATTCAAGTGAAATTCATCTGATCAAAGGGATAAAGCATTCGTCTAAATTGTGTAAAATCGATTTACAAAAAATAAGCTTGCCTAATGTAATAAACGCTTGAACTTCCATGGAAGAGGGTTCTGGAAGACCTAAACTTTGCACATACTGCATTTGGAATGAAATAGCAATTACTGTGCTTAGGGAAAGATGGTTTTATTTCAATATAATTCCCACTGCTAATTATCATGATTATTCCAATTTAATTTGGGAGCCCTTAGCGCATTGACTGCATTGAAGGCATCATTGCCGCATACATGTAGGCTACCATGGTGCACATGGGTTGCCAGGGTAACACACGCGAGAATTGCAGGGATGATGTGATGCAGATAGATCCTGAGGGAAAGATGGGGGTCATCGAATTACTAATAAATCCAAAATGAACGGAAAAGCGTAAGAAAGCTTGACAAATGACAATCCATCATTGGGTCCAGGCTCCATGCATCGCAGATGGGCACAGACCAGAAGATGCTCTTTAATAGGCCTTACACGCCCATCTGCCCGCGCTTGGATAAGGTGCCAATATTACTTACTGCGGCTATCTGTGGCCACAAATCTGCACACGACTGTTTGGCAATGATACTCCAGCGTCCGGGTGCCGGAAAATGTCCGGAAAAGGCGGAAACCCAGCTCCGAAATGCACACACAAAGCTGCGAAGGAAAGGCCCTCACGGTCCTAGGCACGCAGCCATGGCGCGCGGATGCGACGTTGGGAAATTCAGCCCACGCGACAGAAGCGCATCACCGCGACTGGCGTCCGCCCACCAAAACGCGCGACGAAAACTCCAACATCCGCTGGGAAAGGGAAATCACACGGACAAATAAAGTTCATTAAGAAAATTGAGGAATTTCAAGCTCTCGAAACTACTTCACCGACCCTCGCGAACGCAAGGCCGCGCTGCTGCCACCTGTGGACCGACGCTGGAACCAAAATGGAAGCCCTCGGCGCGGGGCATCACGGGAACGCGCGAAATTCGAATTGAGACGTCGCTACGCTGCAGCGTTGAGCCTTCTGTAACAGAATTTTGGTTCTTGTTGCAATAAAAATCCAAAATGACCTGTTTAATTAGTATTCATTAGCATATAACAATTATAATTTCACTACTTTTGCATTCCCACACAACTCCTGAAGAATGCTAAATGACCGAACGTTGAGTTAAGAATATGAATTGATATATTGGGGTATATGGTGATGTTTTGCAAGTATTGCCTATTTCGATTGTTCAATTCTACCTAGCATTTGAGTAAATAAAATGCTGATTAAACGGATAGTACTGTTGATGTTACAATTAAGACGATGAATATCTCACAAGAAAATTCTCACACAATTTGAAAACGTTTTGATCTTGAAGAGCAAAAACATTTAACAAAAAATAATGACGTATGTGAGGGAGGGAAAGGGGGGGAAGTAGAGAGGTCCCAATGTAAGTTTTGGATTAATTTGATTTGATTTACTCCATATTCTAACGAGGGGCCCCAGCATGGGCCAATAGGAGCGTTTGTGCGCCACAAAACGTTTCTATATATCTCAGTTACTGCATTAAATGTCGCTTGAGCACGGCGATTTTTTAATTAAGCATTTCATTAACAGTTGTTTGCATTGATCACCAGATGGCGCTTTTTAAATTTAAAACGAAATTTATAAATGAGTTCAAAGTAACACTTATTAAATTTATAATATAAAATTCACAATTACTAGCTATTTTTCTTATAGTTATAAAAAAAATATTCAAAAATACATGCATGTATGATAATATTCAGTATACAGTATATGAATATTAAATGTTGAAACTATCTTTAAAAACTCCCATAACGAATGGACCTATAGGATATATTTTTAACAATGAAACAACTACTTGAAACACTACTTTGTTGTTTTTCATTGTTGGTTTAATTTAAAATTTAATTTAATAAAATTCAGAAAAATGAAACAAGTCTGTCCACCATAGAACGTACAGTGGTTAACAATCGCATGTCTTAACGGCAACAAACGTCAACAGACCAATTCTTGAAT
This sequence comes from Megaphyllum sjaelandicum, assembly GCA_034698745.1. Lineage (NCBI taxonomy): Eukaryota > Metazoa > Arthropoda > Diplopoda > Julida > Julidae > Megaphyllum > Megaphyllum sjaelandicum. Next base: position 4,267 of record JAQGBX010002552.1, on the reverse strand, counting down.
TGAAGTCATCATCCATAAATACAACAAGGATCTTGAAAATATTTCTTTAAGTTTTCTGTTAAGAAAGCACTACGTCACTCGGAGTGATAATCCGCATTTATTGTAGTATCGATCGAGGTGAAGAAATAACAGGATATCGGCAATGATTACATGGGTCTTCTTGTAGTGATTGGCAGAAATACCTGTTGTGCGGAGGTGCAGACAATTCGTATTTGACCTTAACAAGCACCCGTGAATTTGTCAACAAGTTCCCTTTGTTCAAATGTATTTATCGGACATGGCAATAAAGGACAATAAATAACACAATCATTGTGTTTGGGCAAACCAGTGAGTCACAAGCTTAAAACAGTCGGCAAAAGTATCCATCATGCGTTAATTAACATTGCAACATTTACAAAAAAAGGATCAAAGACATCATTTATGGACGATTATTTTAGGAAAGAGACATTCACAGATTAAAATTTATCTTTGAGAAAGGTACAAGGTGAGAAATTAACTACACAGTTATTAGTAAACAAAAATCAAGTTTAAAAAAAGTGAACCTTTACAATCTCAACTGAAGAAATACAATGTATGTACTGGTATATATAAGCATAGAATGAGCATATTCAAAATTACAATTGTATAAACATTCATTACAATTTCATGCACACCTTCCATGAACAAAAGCAATACATAAAGCCAAATACAATTTTTGTACTTTTAGTGAAACAAATCAAATAACCACAAAATTAAAACAAAACAGAAATTACAATGGATATGAATAGAATATGAAGTGAAGGCATTTTTAAACAGATGTAATACAAAAATATGAAAGTTTTGGCAATGGTGGTTTTCATGGAAAAAAGCAATGCTGGTATGGCACCATGTTTAGCATTTGTTTAGATTGTTTCATAATTCGTGTTTCTAATCGTTTTGTTCTTCTAAAGAATAAATTTCAACTTTAACGAAAGGATACTTCAATGTTTAGACAATTTCAAGTTTAAAAACATAATAATTTTGCCTTCGAGTTATGAGTTCTTATAAACCATTTTTCCTAGCAGAAGTCTTCAATTATTGACAATATTTCAATAATTGACAATTTCGAATTTCAGAAGTTCCTGAGATTATTGCTGTTTTAAACATATTCTTGCTTAGATGCACCATAATTACAATGTACCTCAATTGTATGAATCAAGACGGTAAAAGAAACCAAGAAGCGCTTCACACACGCCAACGCCTCACAAACTTGGTCGATATCAAGTGCCACATGGTGAATGCCATATCAATAGTTTTCAAATTTCCACCAATGGTAACTTTATGACAAATAGAGGTTACGACGTATACGTAACTACGTGCAAGCCGCATTCGAGAAATGGCGTATAGACTTAGGTACATGTATGTATAACAATAAAACTATGATGTTGATGTATGATATTACGGTAATCCTATACTGCAAATCAATGACAAGTATTCTTTAGATACATTACAATTTAATTCAATTAATAGAACTTATACGAATTAGTATTTTTAGCATCATTTTCAAAAAAAAAAATTTATAAAGTACTTTTGAAAAATCCTATTTTGACGCAATTTTCTTATTGTATAGCACGTTAACTGAAAATAAAATTAATAGCTGCTTTAAGAAAGCGTTAATATTCTGATTAATAAAATTGTATGCATCAAGTCATGTTTATTGAAAAAATCCAAATTGTCCAAAATACATGTGTAGCCTATGTAAACACATTTTAAAAATAAGGGTTATTCTTTTCATAAAAAGAAGGACGATGCTCATTCCAATCATTGGAATATTCCTCAATGTTATCGAATACTTCATTAACAGTTAAATCTCGTCAATTGCCGAAAGCTTATTGTTAAAGTAGGATTTATCGTGCATTCAAAACAAATTTCAAAATCGTTCAGTGCGCATATAAAAATGTGGTGTACAATTATGGCGCATCTCATGGCAAGATACAGAATCTAATTTCTGTAAATGATCTGTTATGGACATGTCAAGAAAGTGGTTTTAAAATACGTTTAAAAAAATCGACAACACTAAAATAAATGTGATATCTCTTATATTTTCAAAAGAAATTTTCAATACAGTACAGACTGTACAGTACATGCATACGCAGCCGAAGTCCCAATGAACTTCTTAGATTTTCAACTTCATTTACATGTACTGTATATACAGACTCATGGGTACTCAGACAATCTTTGTGCACCACTCTTTAGCAGTCGTAAAGTCACGGGTGCGAAATCAACACACTACAAATGGTTTAAAAAATCACTCAAGGTTATCGCTGTTTACAAACAAACTAATGTTTTCATTTTACACACGTGATTTCGCGACTACCTGCCAAAGTGCTATTCGCATTTTACATGGCATGTTTATAAAAAACACGCATTTTAAGATGCATGATATACTGTAGAAAGTTTATTTAAAATTATCAGAAAAACGCACAAGTAATTGTTTGAAGGGACTTTTTGTAAAACCAATAAAGACAAAAACACCTGGGAGTGGACAGTGAGTCATAGCAATATTCGGGGAATAACGCACGTGTCACGTGTTTACATGCCACAAGCCTATTTTAGCACGTGGCTTTATGTCGAAGTGCTTGCACACTTCCCTCAAAATTGGGGTGTAATTGAACCTGGGGCGTTTAGTCCCCAAGTCGTGTGCAAGTTTCCCATAACCCTGGTATGTTCACTATGTCATACTTTCGTAAGATATGATTGATTCGCACTAAAACGTCATGGAAATTTACTAAACACTGATTTTGAACTCTGGGATTTCGGCATAAAAAAAGAAACATGCAGCGCTTTTTTTAATAACTGTAATGGAAAAAAACAGAGGTGTGCCGTGCGGGTGTAACGCTATACCTGGATTTCTTCCAATTGATAATTCTTAGAAGAAATCAAGCAATAAAATTTCGTCCTTATGACATTATCAGTTGCAAAGGTGTGAGGGATGTGTGGTATAACTTTACTGCTTCCTGGCCAATCAATACTCGAATTGCCATGCTTGGGATTTTCAGTTAGGTGCATTCTGCCTGACCAATTCACCTAACAGTATTTGAAACCGCATTAATTGCTAAATAATTGTTTAACTTGCACATGCGAATTGAATATTGTAATATGTTTTACAGCTATGCGTAGCTTCTGAGCTGTAAAATTAGGCAAAACACATGCAGCTGTGTTTACATATTCTTGCCTGACGTGTGGATATATGGTCACAGTCAAGGTTAGTAGACCTACATTTCCCTAGACTTTCATCACTGCGCCGGCACGTGTTTCGCACCGAATATATATCAATTAAAAATATAATGATGTAATAAGACATTCATAACAATCAGAAATCAAACATGGGCTATACTGAATGTCTGATTTAATACTTTTTAAAATCGACAGGTGGCGTGGCACCAGCACGAGCATCATACTTCAATAATAATTCGACTAAAGGGAATTCAATTCCATATAATGTACGTAACATAAATTTCCTCACATATTCCGTATGCTTTAAGTTTTAATACTGTCTAATGCATAATTGTTCTCGAAAACTAATCACAGGGTTTAAAAATAAATAAATAAAATAACATGCCCTTTTTTGCAAACACTAATGCGAATTATATACGTCACCACCGCAGTCGCTTTGATTAATAAGCAGGTTTGCTGACATTTTACGTGGTCCGTGGACATGCCATTGAACACGACACTGCTATCAAAAAACTGAATACACGCCAAAATGTCATTTACCTTAAAAAGTCCCGGTGCATCTTGATCATGCACGTCGGTGGTTCACGTCATATGCGAATTGCACCACCGCAATCGCTTCGATTAATTAGCAGGTTTGCTGTCTTTTCACTTGGACATGCCATCGAACACGACACTACCATCAAAAAACGGAATATACGCCAACATTTCATTTACCTCAAGAAGTCCAGGTGCATCATGATCAAGATGCACGTTCGATGGTTCACGTAATATTGTTTTTAAGTCTGGAAATTCGATGAACGAATTAAGTTTCTTCACTATTCATTCAATTCAACTCAGTACCCTACTCTCAGTAAATGAATACCATGTGGTAGGGGCCGGGGTGTAATCCATCAACCCAATTTATTCGGTAGTTACCTCCACGATAGTGCGGAACCCAAAATCATTGCAAAATTGAATAATGGCATGCAAGAAATAAGACCAATAAAATGGGTCCAAATGAGCTCGGAGTTCCATAAGTGGGTTGGAATGACAGGTTCTACCACCTCGGTGGTTGCGTTTAAAGATTCCCTCC